>VZSF01003941.1:0-24634 GCA_013398295.1 Chionis minor | reverse complement strand
AGGCTGACAGGTCTGTAGTTGCCTGTATCCTCCTTACGGCCCTTCTTGTAGATGGGCGTCACATTGGCAAACCTCCAGTCATCTGGGACCTCCCCCGGTGTCCAGGACGGCTGATAAATGATGAAGAGTGGCTTGGCAATCTCCTCCGCCAGTTCCCTCAGCACTCTCGGGTGCATCCCATCCAGCCCCATGGACAATGATGTATGAGCTTGATAAGCAGACAGTGAGGTGCATTGAAAACTGGCTGAACGGCTGGGCCCAGACAGTAGTGATCAGTGGCATGAAGTTTGAGGCCAGTAACTAGTGGTGCACCACGGGGGTCAGTACTGGGTTCAGTATCGTTTCAACATCTTCTTTAATGATCTGGATGATAGGACAGAGTGCAGTGTCAGCAATTTGCTGGTGACACCAAACTGGGATGAGTAGTTGATACACCAGGAGATTGTGCTGCTGTTTAGTAGGACCTTGACCTCGTAGAGTTCAGCAAAGGGAAGTGAAAAGCTCTGCACCTGTGGAGGAATAACCCCATCCACCAGCGTATGCTGGAGGCCAACTGGCTGGAAAGCAGCTATGCGGAAAAGGACTTTGGGTCCTGGTGGACACCAAGTTGAACATGAACTAGCAATGTGCCCTTGTGGCAAAGTAGGTGAATGGTATCCTGAGCTACATTAGCAAGAATGTTGCCAGCAAGCTGAATGATCTTTCCTCTTTATTCAGTACTCCTAAGGTCACACCTGGAGTACTGTGTGAAGTGCAGAGCTCCTCATTACAAGAGAGATCTTTAGCTACTGGAGAGAGTCTAGTGAAGGTCCACAAAGATGATTAAGGGCCTGGAGCATCTTTCATATGAAGAAAAGCTGGGAGAGCTGGTACTCAGAGAAGGCTCAGGTGGTAATCTCATCAATACGTACCAGTATCTGAATTGAAAGTGTAAAGAAGAGGGAGCCAGGGTCTTTTCAGTGGCGCCCAGTGACAGGCAATGAGTACAAACTGAAACACAGGACTGTCTGAACATCAGGAAAAACTTTTTTACTGTGAGGGTGACTGAGATCCAGCACAGGTTGACCAGAGAGATGGTGGAGTCTCCATCCTTGGAGGTTTTCAAAAGCTGCCTGGATCTAGTCCTGGCAACAAGCTTTAGGTGGCCATGCTTGAGCACAGAGGTTGGACCAGATGACCTCCAGAGATTGCTTCCAACCTCAGCCATTCTGTGATTCTGTGATAGATATTGTAAAGAATTGAAATCATGCAAAAGATCATATAGGTCATATACTGGCAGAGGAAAGCCATGAGGAATGCTTAAAGGTCTAGGAAATTATATCAGACTCCTATGTTTAAACACCTGCATTACTCCTTCAGTGTGTCTTGGCAGTAACTTCTTCACAGAGCAAACCTGTTCCATTCAGTGTTGTATCTGTGGAAGGGCAGGGCAGGATGCGGATCCTGTTGAAGAGGAAAAAGAGGTTTGTTTTATAGGTATTGGCTCATTGGGTGTGTCAAATGACACGTTGCAGAAATTCCTGCGGTTTTTTCAGAAGCGTGAAGATTTACAATGGGGGTTTTCAGGTTTTTTTCTTGCTCAGGTTTTGATTCTATTGTTTGACACTTTGAATCCTTACAGGACCAGGTATGTGTTTAGCTTTTATGGTGGAAAGGAACAACTTGAAATATGGTCTCAAGTATCAAGGTAGAAAAGGTCTGGGGAGCTTAAATACATTTATAGATCTTGGTCTTGCTGCTTGATATTTCAAAGGTGGAGATTACAGTCTTGGTGGCTCTGAGCCAAGTGCCCTGGACTTGGTGCTTTTGGAGAGAAGGTCTGAGCCAGGAGACTTTGATAGAAGAGTGGCAATCAGGGTGTCTTTAAGCACTGGTGTCTTTAAGCTGAGGAGCTAGGCATAGGGTCCATTTGGGATATGCTGAATTGCAGGACAAAAAAAAGCCACCCTTTATTGATGAAAGAAAAATTTCAGAATTGTACTACACTTGCCTACAGGCACACAATCTTTCCATCCTAGATCACCTGACATCTCTTCCTGCCTGTTTCTGGCGATAAACTAGATTAAAACAGGCAGATACTGGAACATATGCCATCCATTCTGGATTATTCTCTGTGGAGAAATATTAATTGTTGTTTGATATTTCCATGTGCAAACTGTGATTGACAGGACAGCCTTGCTTTCTTGCCCATGAAACAGAAGTTTCAGTCCCAAAACCAGAAGGACTAATTTCTGTCATGGGTGTCTAAGTGAGGATCTGATATGTGCTGGATCTGAAACATACCGAATCTACATCTCCACCAGATTTTTGAAAATCCAGGCACGGGAAAACAAGCCTAAGATGATGCAAATTTCCTGTATATCACTAATAGAATAAGCATATTTGTAGGCATCATGCCTATAATAGAAACAAACACAAAGGAGAATTTATTAAGCACATTTCCTTTAAAGAGAGAAAGGCAGAGACAACTTCTTGCAAGGCACTAGTCCTGCACTAAATACAAGAGTAGCAACTCTGGTAATACTGTCTGAGAGCAGCCCTGAAGATGAGTTTATGTTTGAGATGAATAGGGGACAGAGCAGGTGTTTCTGTTCTTGGCAAAGATATTTGCAATGGACTCTGTGGCTGACACTTTTTTACAAAGAAAAGACAAAGCCTGCATACATATTAAGGCTAGGTTTTTTTGAGGTCGTATTAAGAACAAGTGATGTCCCTACTTTCTTCAGCACTTTGTCCAAAACTACAGAATGCTGTACCAGCAAAGTTCTGTGGCAACAGTGCAGCTGTGTGTGAGTAAACATATTATATACTTGCATCAATTTTGCTCCAAGATCAAGATGTTGTATCCCAATAAACGCTCAGGACTGTGACCCTTCTGTGGTATTTGTGAGCACTGCTTTGTAAACACTATACAAAGGGCACATTCCTGCCACTCAGAGCTGTGTTGATAGAGGAGCTGGTCTGAAGCTTCCTTATGGGTCCTTCCTGTGCAGGCCTATGTCTGGAGCTGACAGTATAGCTCCTTATTGCAGCAGTTCACTGCAATGCTTTCATTCCCTTGTTTTGAACCTCTGTTGAAATCTATTCTGAGGCAGAATAGAAGAAACCCTAGCTCTGTAACTGAGCTGCTTTGTGGCTATGTGCTGCTGAGCTGAGTGTGTCTGCACTACAGAGGGACAGGATGGCATTCCGGTTTCTATTCTGTAGGAAGCAGAGATGTAGGATAAGTGACTTTTTCACAAATTCTGTAGTAAAAGCCTGCACCAAGGTTCCCTGACATTCACTGCTTCACAAAACCATACACAGAGAATAAATCTCCCTGTAAACCTTGAAAAGAGTTTCTCTTCCCTGTGACCAGGGTGTACATCTTTGTAAATTCCAAATATACTTCTAGAAAGGATAAGAAAGCATGTGTAGAGTGCATATTTCATGCATTCCAGTGAATAAAGAAAGTCAGAGATGCTGAAACACATAGTGGGATGAGGTGAGTTATTCTCAGCCTAGCTTTGAAAAGGATTTTTACCAGCTAGGTCTTGCTGAATTTCAGTTGAGAGCGTGCAACTTTTTAAAGCTACTTTAGCACTTACAAAACATCACTAAAGTCACTAAGGAAAACATCACTAGGATTTTTGAATATGCATTTGAAAGTATTGAGGTTCAGAACTCCCCTTCCTCTAGTACTTAGCCAATTGGCACTTAACTCAGACAAGACATTCCTCCATCCATAGGGACCGCAGTGTATTTGAGAAGCCAATGGGGTGCTACCCAGCTTTGTCTTGAAGCAGACTTTGTTAAGATATTTAAAGTGCAGTCACTCTGGACTTCAGACTCGCTGAAGGTAAGTAAAGTATGAATAATC
The DNA here is from genome assembly GCA_013398295.1 of Chionis minor. Classification (NCBI taxonomy): domain Eukaryota; kingdom Metazoa; phylum Chordata; class Aves; order Charadriiformes; family Chionidae; genus Chionis; species Chionis minor. The sequence continues at coordinate 20,775 of VZSF01003941.1, read as the reverse complement.
CTGCAGGAGGGCTGTCAGGGCATTGAGACTTGGCACCACATGAGTGGGCTGTTGCCCTAATTGTAAACATAGAGCTACCTTTGTTTACCATTCAGGGTTTTACTGATCTCCTACTTCTGAAAGTGATGGTGGCATCCTGTGGTGCAAGGTACAGATAGGAAATTCAGGACACAGCTGCTACCTCAGGCAGAAAACAGACTCAATATCAGACCTACCTTCATGTTGATATGCCAGATAGTGATGGACGGCAGAATGAAATAACATGAACATTGGCAGGAAACATCTTAGCTTTTCAGCAGGAGGCAATAGAACAATGCCAAACTGTCTAGAAATACCATGAAAGGGTCCCAAATGCTACATTTTGTACAGTTCATTCCCACCTCCAAGCAATGTTCCACTGTTACAAAGATAAGCTAGGTCAGAGTCACAGCTGTCTACAACGCAAGTACTACTGTAGTGTGCTACTGCACAGCTACCCGCTGTATTCACCACGCCATGCTGCTCCTGGCTGTGGAGCATTTAATAAATAGTCCTGATTGCTACTGACAGTGAAAGGACTCTTTCCACTCTTATAACCACCAGCTTACAGCATTCAATTATTGAACTCTGTGAGTTAAAAATAAACCCTATACACTAGTTCCAAGAACACTATCTGTTTTACACAAAATAACTAAACCGATGTTTCTCAAATTGGTGGGAGTCACGCATGGAAATGTTGTATATAACCTAGTCTTTACTGGTCTTTAAAGTCATTATTTCTGTGCAAAAGGATTTTTAATAGTTTAAGTGCAATTTCTGGTTCTGAACCTGGCTCTTTGTCAGCTTTTTCATGGCTGTGCAAAGAGGTGAGGTGGTGTTCAGGCCTATGTGAGACAGGCAGCAGAGCGTCAGCTGTTATCCTGCATGTGCCAGCCTACAAGTAGCAGTCCCATCTTGCATCTTGTGCCTGTGCTGGCGTTAGGAGTGCAGGAAGGCGGGAGTGTGACAGCTCCTCTTTCATGCTAAGCAGAGCAGAGATAATGGTCATATGCAACAGCAGGCTGGTTGTTCCTGGGAAACACCCCAGTTGGCATGGCCCAAGTAAAGACAAAAATGTTGGATGATGCTTGTTTCTCATGTTGGCTGGATCACACCTTGATGAGGTATTCAGAGGAGGCTGAGGCTAAGCTCTAGGGCATGTATTTTCCCTTTTCATCTATTTCTATGTACTATATGGCTGGTTTGCCATTTGATGAGATTGCAATTCACACTTGGATCCTCGGTGTAGCCACTCCATCTCCTTTGAGGTCCCCATAATATTTCTGTGAGTTAGAATGGAGTCATAAATCCTTAGCAAATAATTTATTTTCAGCTTGCAGATGACCAGCCATAGTGGAGCTGGGATTGGTGAACATTACCAGAAACTGAGCATCTTATAGCAAAATGATTGTACAGCCTCACAAGTTAAAGGAGATTTTAATTTTAATATGCCAGCCAAGCTGAAAAAAGTTCTCCTTTTATGTTGACTGAAATTTCAGCAACCAAATAAAAGTTGCTGTCTTGGTGACCACTCAAAAAACTTGAGTTTAGTTTGGGGCAAAAATTTTCAAACAAAAGCAAAACCTATATCTGATTTTTTGATTGTTTAAGATTTAGCTGAACTAAACTATTGACTTCTTGTTACAGATTGAAAAGGGAAAATTTTGTTTGCAACCATAAATGTCTGACATTTTGGGAGAAAACCAAAACATTTCTTTCTTGCTTTCTGGATAGACTTGCCTTTGAGCAAATGAATTGCTTTACTGAATTCTTTTCTTTTCTCTGCAAAAAAAATTGAATTTTTTTTGTTACCTTCCACTTCTCAGTTGCTGCTTAGGAAAACATTCATGACGTCCTTCTGGGAACAGCTGTTAAAGTCCTGCCTGGCATGACAAATCTGGTTTGAGCTGTATTGTAGTCTCTGTAAATCCAGGGAGGATGATGTCATATAAAAAGCTCCCTTTCAACAATGAACAGAACCATACCTATACAGTTAGGATTTGCTGTCCAGGAGATGAGCTACAGCGTGAGACAGTGGGAGGTCAGAGAAAATTGTAATGGCTTAGGCTGATGGCTACTGATGATAGTGGCTTGATACCAGCATGCCAGGATACCACCATGGGTCTTTCCTTCCATTCAAATCCTGGCTAAACACTGGTTACTGTTTCGCATCAAGCAACTAGGTATTGTTGAGGGGAAACAGATGTGTGAAACGTTATGCATTTTTTGCACCAAGCGCTGGAAAGTTTTACTGCTGAAACAGGTTAACTTGGCTCTTTGTGATTGCTTCAGTGAAGGGAGTGGTCCTGTGATAGGAGCTCTGGTGGTGGATGAAAGGCAGGTAACATGTCAAGGGAGATAAGGTCATGTAGAAGCTATAATGAGCACCACTGTCATTGCTGGATCTGGGAAAAGGTGCAACAACATCCTGGTATTCCACCAAGAAATGTTCAATGCTTCTGCAGTGTCTTCAAACTACCAACTGTATATTTGGTGCTTTATATCAGCTACTGGAATGGCGTGATTTATCTGCTTAGTGGGCAATGTGCCTTAGATGTTGGTTGTGTAAACCACAAATCAAATGACTGTACAAAGAATTTCTTTTTATTTATAGGGCAGAAATTCCTGTTTGACTGTGGTTAAAGAACAAACACACCCTGCCACATTCTCAGCAATCACTGAAAAGAAAGCTGAGGTGACCCTGTTAATCTGCAGGGGAATTGGAGATTAAAGACAGCTTTCCCTTGTACATTTGCACATCAGCTGAGACAGGACTCCTCTCCTCTAAGATGAACCTCATTCCTAAAATTGCACTGTAATCATCCCTCTCATAGTAGATTGTTTCAGGCATAGCCTGGGGATGGTGGGCTAGTGGGGATGTCAAAGGAGGATTATATTCTGACTTTTTGTGCCTGTCTTCCATTCCTCCTACATTCTTCTTTGACAACTCCACACATATTTCCATCTAGAAGGACTGGAAAAGCCTGCAACAGAACCATGTCATTGCTGTACTAGATGCTATAAATATGCATAACCAAAACTTTCATAAAATGCTTCAAAAGAGGAAAAAAAGAGGAATATCAGGAGGGAAATAAAGCTATATAGAGAAAAAAAATTTTGCCCAAAAAGTGAGTAATCTAACCAGGACCATGGCCTGCATTTCTAAATTTCAGTCATCACCTTCTCTGTTAAACTGTGTTTCCCCATGGTTTTGTATTAAGGCTGTGTCTGAAACCACTATAATAACTTCTACCTTATGAAATCAGTTACGCTGCTTAATTAAGTCACTTTGCTCTTTGTCGTAGATTTTCAGATGAATGCCACCTTGTGTTGACTAGACAAGAAGAGAGATACCTTTGCTTGTGGCTTTGTTTCTACTGATAGGCCACTGAGCCAAGCTGGATAGAACATTTCCACCAGAGTAATACCTCTAGGAAATAAAATTTTGAAGGAGTCAAACCAAGCCACTAAATAGTTTCAGCAAAATTTAGTTTAAAAAAACCCAAATCGAAATAAAATTTAAACCTAAAAGCTGTGACCTTCCATGTAATTGAGTTTAGTTTGACTAGCTTTATTTGAAGAAATAAGACTAATCAGAGCAGTGTTGTAGGATAGTGCTTAGAATCCATGGAATTGGGGGAAAAAATCAGTTTCCAAACTTATGTTTTCTGTCTCAATTTGGGATGAATATATGAAATATGAAATATCAAATGTTTCTAATAGTTTTTCTTCCTTTTGTAGGTCTGAGTCAGTATAGCAGGGTACACTGAAATGTCACCTGCCTTCCTAGGAATGAAGGTCCAGTGCAATACGCTTAAGTGTAGAGCAACAGCACGTTTGCAACAAATGTTGCAAGAAATACTTAATGAAGATTTCAGTTTTAAGCCCTGAAAACCTGAAGTTCTTTGAATAAGGAGAGAAACATTCAAGCAAGCCTTGTTGTTCCTTTCTTCGCAGTCTTCTATGATGTGTTCGCAGCGTTAAGTAGTTCCTTCCTTGAGGAAGGGATTGGATGGACAAAATCCATCACAATATTCTGCAACAGCACACAGCATGAAATTTCCAACTAATTTGTTGAGCAGAAAATGAGGCTCTCATAGATCACCTTGCTCTCCTGAAAGCACATAGGATGCAGTTATGGAAATGGTGCAAATGTTGAGTCTGCCACAGTGGCAGAACCCAGGTAGTATTTCACAAGTAACACGGGGGTGTAGAGCGATCTTGACAACGAGTCCTGGTTTCACATTTCACTGCTTTTTCCCTAGCAGTGCTACTTCTGGCGTTTGGCATCTATACTTTGGAGGCAGAGCTTGCAAGTTTCTTCATGTGATTAGAAGAGTCCAAAGGTGATATATTAAATTAAACGCAGAAGAGATAACATCACAGCATGAGAGAGACACTTTCTACTGTGCAAGGGGAATTATTAGTAACCTGTTTCTAGTGTTCTTTGGTGAAGTGCCACAGATAACCCACACCTTCTTGTGTGTAAATAGTTTTCTGATACAGGCAAGGAATGATTCCTCCATGGGCCAAAACCTGTTTATTCTCCTCTTTTTCCAAGGTAAAAACCATATTTCTATCAAGTGTAATCTAACCAGAAGTTGCAAGGGGAAATGTTTGGTTACCTGGAACAGGGCCAGAGAAAAGCTAACGTTTGTGGGCAGGATGCCAGTGTTTAACATGATGGAGCTGTGAGATGTGACCTCTCTCTCGTTCCTCTTTTTAAGTGAGATTCTTTCTAAATATCTAATTACCTTGGTGTGCTAAACTTTTTCTTGTAAACTGGCTTCTGTAATAAAAACCCCCACATTTAACAAGAAAAATGTTGTAAAAGCTAGGTAATGATTTTATCTTTCTCAGTTCTGTTTTCAGTGATCCTTTCTTCCTTCTTCTTATCTTCTTGCAATTTATTTCTCTTACTAAGTCAGCAGACAACTGTGTTTGCAATGATAGGTTTGCATGATAAATATGACTGAAACTTGGGGTGTTGTTTAGCCCGGAGGTGGGATACAATTATGCTCAAAATTTCAGAAAATGCATCAAGTAATTCATGCATGCCTTAACACAGATAAAAGCATTAGGTGTGTGCAGAGAATACGTCAGTATCACATGCACTGTGCTGTCATTGTACTTAAACTGGCTCAACTGGTCTATAGTAGCCTGGTGTAAGTTTTAGGTGTTACTGATAACATAAACTCTCTCCTAATCCAATCAAAATAAGATTAAAAGAATACAGAGATAGACTTGTGGAAGTCTGCATCACATTTGAAAGTCCAAACACAAGAAGAGAAGAAGTGTTTCCACAGAAAGTTTTTTGCTGGGTGAGTCTACGAATCCAGTGTCAGTCTTTTTTTTTAACTTTGCAGGTAGCACTAGGGAAGGCCACTATTGCCCACATAGCAGCACAGAAGTTTCTCTACACTTGCAGGGCAATGGCGATGTGGTAACAGGACGGAATCCGAGAGATCATTTTGGCAAGCATGGGGAAACTGCACAATCTTCAGTCTGAATTCTGGTCTTCTTTTCTGACAGTGGACCTAAGATTTTCTTAAAAATTGACTGCATTTGTGATACCAGTTGCAGAAAGTTGAAGGTCGTTGTATCAGAGGACCAGGCAGGCTATAAATACATGTCCCAGCATCCTACAGACTAGTCTCCCTACTTACACTGAAAGGCCTTTCTGGAACATTTTCCTTTCTAGGAGGGAACTTTTGCAGAGGCTAAGTTCAGATCAGACTTTGCTTTTCTGATTGATTTTCCTTGCTGCCAGACCTATGGGACCAGAGTTCTGAATAAAAACTGCGTGTCTGGGAAATGCAATGATTACAGGACTTTCACAACTGGCCTCCCCTTATTTCTGCAGCTCCACAGTATTGCAGCCTTTTCTGCTTCTGGACCCCGTGCAACAGGAGCAGATGCACACAGCTCCTGTTGTCACAAAGCCAAAATGAGGATGGAACACATGCAGCTTTTCGGCATTCACCTTGCAGGCAATAAGCATACTGAGTAGCCCTTACCGACCTACACCTCTGAGCACTGCCAAGAATAACATCTTGTCTACTCTGTGTTCCTCCAGCAGACACCTGCCAAAGTTTAAAAAGGAGAGAAAACAGAAAGGAAAAAACATGTCCTGTTTTGGGAGGGAGGGCCCCTGTTGGAGGTAAACTAAGAGTCCTGTTTGGAGCATAAGCAAAATCCTCCCTTAGCAGAAAAAACAGAAGAACTTTCAGAACTTTCTGTCACAGCTGTGACCTGTCAAGAGAAGAGAAAGCACAGGTCAGTCCAAGTGGTTCTGTGTCTCTTAGTTCTACTCTTGGGAAAGGTGTTGTTAGTCCCTCCAAGGCTTAGCTATCTGAGTGCATTTTTCCTCTATCCCTCCAGTTACAGGCTTGTCTGTTTCTTCCAGAGATGCTGGAAGAAACAGACAAGCCTAATTTATTAATACATGACTCTGCAGCTGGTGTCACCACTATAGTTTTGGGTTTTTTGATGATGTGATGGCTTTCATGGCACCAGGCTTACTGGTGTCAGATGGGATTCACTGTTTTGAAATGGGAAACGGTGTCTTTACTCATGAGCTAGTGAGGCCTATTTACAGACATTTAAACTAGGCTTGAAGCAGTAGGGAATAATATCAGGCTTGCCCGTGACAAGCAGTGGGATGACATGTCAAGGTTAGGTGGATGGGTGCTAGCAAGGGCCCTCAGCCTGTTCCTCTGAGATGTGCTGGCTAGACTGCAGTACACCTGAAGTCTTATAAAGGTGAGGCAGGGGCTCCTGAGGCAACAGGAGCCAGAGGTAACAGAAGAAGAATACCTGAAAGAAATTAAAGGGTGTTCGTTTATAAGGTCACATGGCTAAAAGCCCAACTGAAGCGCCTGTACACCAGTGAACACAGCATGGGCAATGCAGGAGTTGGAAGCCACTGTACCTCTAGAAGGCTATGACCTAGTTGTCGTTACTGAATTTTGGTTGGACAAATCCCATGACTTGAGTGCAGCTATTGATGGCTACAGGCTGTTCAGAAGAGACAGATGAGGAGGAAGGGGTGGAGGCATTGTTGTTTACTTCAAGAAAAGGAGGAGTTTTACAAAATGTCTGTGAACAATAGCTGCGAGCAGGTTGAAAGCTTTTTGGTAAGAATTAGAGACTAAGGCAACAAAGGGAACCCTGTGGTTGGTGTCTACTACAAGCCGCTGCCTATTGACTAAACGTTCTTACTCTAGCTACAGGAGGCATCACATTTTCAGGCTCTTCTTCTGCTGGGGGACTTCAACCACTCTGACATCTTCTGAAAAAGAAGAGTGGCAAGCTGTAGGCAATGCAGGAGACTCATGCCATGCAGCAAAGATGATTTCTTAAGCCAGATAAAAGACAGACTTATCAGAGTGGATGCAATACTGGAGCTGTTGGTCACCAATGCAAGTGAGCTCATCGGTGATATCAAGATTGGAGGCAGCCTGGGCTGCAGTGATCATGCACTAGTGGAATTCACAGTTCTGAGGGACAGAGTCATACAGTCAGGAACCTGAATTTTAAGAAAGCAAAATTCCAGCTCTTCAAGCAGTTGGCAGGTAGGAGCCCTTGTGAAACTGCCCTCATGAACAAAGAAGAAGAACAGAGCGGGCATGTATTTAAGGACACTTTCCATAGAGCACAAGATCTCTCAATCCCCAGGTGTAACAAATCAGGAGAGGAAAGCAAGAGACCGGCGTAGCAGAGAAGAGACTTGCTGGTCAAAATAAAGAGCAAGAATATAAAACACAGGCAGTAGAACAGGGACAGGTGTTCTGGAATGAGTAAAGGAATGCAGGCTCTTTGGGTAGGTACAGCTTCATGAAGGCTAAGGCGTGGCTGGAGCTGCACTTGGCTACTGACCTGTCATCATCACCTTTGTGCCTGATCATGGAATGGCGCCTTCTGTAAAATATACTAAGGCACATAAGGAGGGAATTGATGACAGCTACATGGCTTTACTAAGGGCAAATTGTGCCTGAAAAGGTTTGGCAGCCTTCTACGGTGGGGTTACAGTGCTGGCGGATAAGGGAAGTGCAACTATCATCTGCCTGGACTTGTGCAAAGCATTTGACACTGTCCTACATGGCATCCTTGTCTCTAAATTGGAGAGACATGGATTTTATAAATAGACCACTCTACGGATAAGGAATTGGCTGGATGTTAGCACTCAAAGTGTTACTGTCAATAGCTCTGTGTCCAAGTGGTAAGCAGCGACTAGCGGTGGTCCTCAGGGGTCACTACTGAGACTGAAGCTGTTTAACATTGTCATGGTTTGGTTCGTGGTTTTGCCTCCGCTGGCAGCAAAGAACAACATGGCCACTCACCCACCCCACCCTCCCGCAGCGATGAGGGAAAATCAGTAGAAAAAAGCAAAACTTGTACATTGATGTAAAGGCAGTTAAACAAAACATCAAATGGAAAAAACCCAACAAAAATAATACTGATGGAGGGAGGTAGAGAGTTACCGTACTGCAGCACACTGACCCCTGTCGCAGCACACCAACTCGACCTGATGCCCAACCAGCGAATTCCTGCTCCCTCCACTGGCCAGCTCCCCCCACTATAATGGGCATGGTGTCACATGGTATGGAATACCTGTACTCTGCCAGGAATTATTCCTGCCCCTGCCAGAACCAGGCAAACATCTTTATCGGTGATATGGACAGTGGGATTTGAGTGCACCCTCAGCAAATTTGACAATGATGCCAAGCTGTGTAATGCAGTTTACATACTGGAGGGAAGAAATGCCATCGAGAGGGATCCAGACTGGACTGAGAGGTGGATATGCGCCAACCTCATGAAGATCAACAAGGCCAAGTGTATGGTCCTGCACATGGGTAGAGGAAATCCCATACAGGCTGCATGGATAATAGAGTGAGAGCAGCCTGGAGGAAAATTACTTTGGCAATGTGAATTTGCAGCCCAGATAGACAACCACATCCTGGGCTGCATCAAAAGAAGCACGGCCAGCAGGGTAAGAGAGGGGATTCTGGTCCTCTACTATGCTCTCATCAGACCCCACCTGGAGTACTGCATCCAGCTCTGGAGCCCCCAACATAAGAAGGACATGGACTTGCTGGAGCGAGTCAACAAAAGATCATCAGAGGGCTGGAGTACATCTCCTATGAAGACACACTGAGAGAGTTGAGTTGTTCAGTCTGCAGAAGAAAAGGCTCTGGGGAGAACTTATAGCAGTCTTCCAGCAACTAAAGGGGGCCTGCAGGAAACATGGGGAGGGAGTCTTTATCAGGGAGTGTAGGAATAGGACAAGGGGTAATGGATTTAAATGGGAAGAGGGGCAATATAGATTAGATATTAGGAAGAAATTATTTTCTGTGATGGTGCGAGGCACTGAAAAACAAGCTGCCTAGGGCAGCTGTGTTTGCTCCATCCCTGGAAATGTTCAAGTCAAGATTATATGGGACTTTGAGCAACCAGGTCTAGAGGAAAGTGTCCTAGCCCATGGCAGGGTGTTGGAAATAGACGATCCAACATAAACCATTCTATACTTACATGATTCTATGAAATCATGTCCACGCCCAACAAGCTCTTGTAGACCTTTAAAAAATATTTGCTTTTAGCAAGTGCTGTAGTCCTTGAACAGATACGTCACTGCTGTCTCTGACAACAGGAGTGCAACTGAATTTCCAGATTCAAATTACTGGCCCTTGCTGCATATGAGATCACCTTCTGTGGAGTAGCAGTGACACCTGGTGGTAGTTGTTCTCTTTCACCCGAATTCCACCTTCTTTCCTCGGTGCATTTGCAGGGACACTAAATACGGGTTGTAGTATCTGGTACTCACAAGCTCTACAAGCAGCGTCACTCTTCAACTTCACACCTCACCCAGCCATCGAAGGCAAAACGTGAGCAACAGATTTCTTTGGTCTTCTTCTTGTGGAATCAAGTACCAGTTGTATGTTTTGTACTACACAAGAAGAAGACATATCTGGAAGAGGAAAGATCAAATCTTATGAACAGAGTGTGTGCAAAGCAAATGACTACTCTAATTTATCTGTACCCAGTTTATAAACCTTAGCAAGTAGCAGAATGCTGAAATGAAAGTGATTTGTTACTGTGGACCCTAAACCTTGCAAAAGACAGGAGTTAGACTGTGATGTGCACAGACCAGTTTATCCTTGCAGTAGCACATAAGTGCTTGACCACAGTTAGTACATTTTATAATGTACTATTTTGTCCTTTTCACTTTGAGAAAATTGTGAGTTATGTATAAGTAGAACATCTTTCTACAAAATTACATTCAAAGCTGTCAGATTCTGTGCAGCTTCCCTGGCCTACAGCTGCCAGAGTAATGTTGAGACTATCAGACACAACTTGAGATCATCCAATCTGACACCTCTGTCCAAGCAGTGTCAGCTTGGCCAGGACTGTGTTCAGTCAGCTCTTGAAAAGCTCCATGGTTTGAGACTACCCAGCCTTTCTAGGTCACCTGTTACAGTGACCCCCCTCATAGTAGAAAAGCCTGTTCTTGCTTGTAGATGGAATATAATGTACTTTAATTTGTGTCTTTCCTCTTATCCTGTCATTTGGCACCAGTGAAAAAATCTTGGATCTGTTTTCTGTACTTCCCCTGACGATTAGGTCCCTAAACCTTCTATTTTCCAGGCTAAAATGTCCCATGTCACTCAGTCTTTCTTACATAACAGATGCCCCACTAACTTAAACATCTTACTTGTCCTTTATTGGACTCTTTTCAGTAGGCCCGTATCTTGTACTAAGGAGCCTAGAATAAGACACAGGGGCTTCAGCAGTGCTGAGTAGAGGGAAAGAATCCTATCCCTTAATCTGCTCAGGTGCCTGGTGTTACTCTTCCTCAGACACAGAAGTTCATATTTCCTTTTGTTGAACTCCATTAGCTTCTTGTTGTCCTATTCCTCCAGTCTATCGATGTCCTACTAAATGGCATTATAGGCATCTGCTGAGCTGCCTCTTAATACTTTTGTGTCTTCTGCAAACTTGCTGCCAGTGCACTGTATGTAATTGTCCAGAGTATCAATGAAGATGTGAAACAGACACCATCGGGGACATCACTGGTGACCAAACTCCAGCTGGACTTTGCGTCACTGTTCACAATACTCAAGCAAGCTGTTTACCCAGTTTTTATTACACTTCCCTGCACATATACCTAACGTGCTCTTTTGACGGTTTCTTTTTTTAGGATGTTATGGAAGACAGTATCAAAAGCCAATCTAAGTCATGGTAAACTAGGCTACTCTCCCCTCATCCACCAAGCTAATCAACTTCTTGCAGAAGTCTGTCAAAGTACTTAAACAGGACATCCCCTTCCTAATTCCATGCTGACTACTCCTGATCACTTTCCTGTCCATCATGTTTCTAGAAATGGTTTCTGGGATTTATTGCTCCATCACCTTCCAGGGACAGAGGAGAGCTGGTCTGGCCTCTGCTTCTCTGACTCTTTTCTTTCTTGAAGATAGGATTAACATCTTTTTTCTTCCAAAACTCAGAACCTCTTCTACTTTCAGTTTCTCCATTTCAAAGATAGTCAAGAGTGGCTTCCCAATGATATCTGCTAGCTTCCCTCAGTATATATGAATACGAGCTCTCAGGTCCCATTGGGGCGGGGGGGATGAAAACCCCATCTACACAAAGAGGATAAGGCGGCAGTTCTTTAATGTCCAATTCAGAATCAAATTTCATGAGTTTTTATACACTTTTATATAGCAAAAATTACAATGTTTCGTAATTTAACCTTTAGAGTGATGGGTCCTTAATTACATAATGTCATTAACATTCTCATTTGAAAATAATCACTGATCACTTTTATCCTGTATGTTTAAGATGGGAAGGGTAAGGGCTTTTAAGCAGCAACACTAGTGTCCATAATTATTTCCACGACTTCATAATACAAAACATGGGGTAATTCTCTCTCTTAATTCCTATTGTAACTGTTCCTACAGTTGTTTCAGCTACACAACTGTTTTTAATGGCTAACATATACAAAGTGTAGTAAGATTCGGTGAAACTTAAGATAATCTTCGACACCATCCACCTTTGCATGTCCAATTCATCTGTTTCCTAACTTGACCCTCCTCCTTCTTGTTGTCCTTCACATCTCTCAGCGGATTCAACTTCAGATATTCTTTGGCCTATATAATCCCATTCCTGCATGATTATATAGCATCATTATCTTCCTCTTTCGTCGCAATTTCTCCTGTTCCTACTCATCCTCACAGAGGACCTTCCTCCATTCAGGAGGAAGCTCAAAATAGTATATTTGACACTGATGAAGCTGTTGGTACGCTGAGATCACAGCTGTTAACACTGACTACCTAAAAAGAAGTTTTGTTGCTCCCTGGGGTTAAACATGCTTAAACATTAAGGTCATTAAGGCTGGTTGAGATTTTTTTCTGGTTTCGTGTCAAGGAGAACTAACCATGAGAGTGTAATAGGTAACATGAGCCTCACTAGTAACACTATATTTTTAAAATCAAGTCTTTCACTTATTGGTTTAGAGAAACAACAGGCAAACTTATTCTTTTTTCATGTTTTCTCTTAAATCTTAAGAAAATCTTAAGAAAAGCAGTTCACAGCTCACCTGTGAGATCAAGGAATAAGTAGGCATTAAGCAAAAAGAGCTGAGATGTTGCTGAGTGCTTTTGGCAAAAGACCTGTCTGGGAGCAATTGACTCCTGTCCTCCATGTAGCTACAGTGTGCCAAAAAGGCAGGGGAAGCTGCAGTCTTTAAGAATAAACCAGATGGCAAATTTTCACAAAACTTCTGCTAGAAATACACACTGTTAATTCAGGATCTCAACAACCTTACTCTTAAATGACTTAAGGGAAGGCAGTGGAAACAGTATTCCAAATCAGAAAAGAAACTCTAACTCCTCTTTACTAGAAGAATCAGGAGAGAATTTTCTTACAAATTATTGCATTAGTTTTGATGTGCTCAAGATAGGTATACATTTTTTTCTTTCGTTTTAATAAATGGATACTTCTCTGTAGTGAGAGTACCTCTACCATATTAAAAAAACCCCGATGGGATAATTGCCACTCTGACTGAGATATGCTCCCATCCATGCTAAGGAAGCTCATTGCTTTTGTGAAGTCAATTTTAGCAAATAATTTTAATTAGGGCAACTCTAACTGCTCAGATCAGATTTGGTTTAGACATTTCTTTGAACTGTGGTTTTCTCAAGCCATATGACTTTTAGTGCCCAGGAAACTGGTAATGAAAATGACGTTTCAAGGTCATCACTTGTCACTGAAATGCATTTTTGTGTGACAAATAAAAGTCAGCTCTGCTGAGCTGTGACCACAGATTAGTGTTTTGCTGATGCTGTTGTTTTATCATGATACTGTGAACAGCATGACTCTTAGCCTTTCCTTGTTGTCAAAGTAGGCTGAAAAGACATAAATTTCTGAAAAACATGAAGTAAGAAGTTTTTTTTTAAAGGTAATACCAAAAAGACTTGGCAACTCCATGGCTGAGTCTGAAGAGCTCTGGCAGCTTGAATGCTTTAGACTTAGGTGCCTTGCCCTTTTTCAGTTCTTAGCCCTGCTTCTTTCTCTTCTCTGGACTACTAACTAATGCTGGTAAGGAAAGGATGATTATGATATGTCATGGCCTTACCATGGCTTTCGTAAGGATATTGAAGGGTTGGGTATTTCCTGAGGACTAAGCCAATCAGGAATGATCATAAATACCACTGTGGGTATAGACAAAATATTTTTGTTATTAAGGGACACTCAGCTCAGACCTTATCTGCAAGACCTGTCTGCCTCTGTTCTAGTATTCAAGCCAGTCGCAGAGTCATAGAATAACTTCGGTTGGGAGGGATAACCAGAAGTCCAACAATCTGTTCAAAACAGCGCTAAACAGATCTGCACGTTTAGGGCTGTGTCCAGCTGAGTTGTGAGAACCTTCAAAGGTGGATTTATCTTAAATTCTGTGGGTACATCATTCGATATTTGACCAACCTTATGGTAAATCTTTTTCTGTAATAGGTAATCAGCATTTTTCATGTTCTGACTTGTGCTTATTACCGTGTGTCCTATCACCAAGAACCTCTGAGAAAAATCTGGATCCATCTTCTCTGTACTGTCTGACCTTGTAGTTGCAGACAGAAATGAAGCTTCCCCTTCACCTTCTCTTCTATAGATTAAAAAGACACAGTTCCTTTAGTCTGTCTTGGTATGATTCAGGTCCCTGACCATCTTAATGGTCTATACTGGACTGGCTCCAGAATGCAAAATCTTTCCTGTAATGAGGAATGAATGTGAGAGAGCCCTGCATTGCAATGATATCTGCAGTCTCCTGGATGCATTCTGTAAGAAACCACAGACTTGTCTATGCGTAAGTGAGAGATAGCTCCTTCTTCCTTTTCAATGCTCACAGTTTAACTCCACAGACTGTGCTGGGAATTTAGGGACCTGACAGGACGAGTACAGGCCTTGCCAGGCAAAACGGCAGTGAGTATTTCAAACTTCCTGTGGCCTTTAAACTCCAGATGAGATTTGAATTGCCGGATCCCATACCTGTGTTGATGAGCAATGTCTCTGTGGTCCTGCCAGGTAGCTTGTTCTTTCTTCTACCTACTGTGTAGTTCCTTTCTGTGTTTGACCTCAGTCAGCCTATGATGACCTATGTTCATCCATAGTGCTTTGCCTCTTTTCCTAGACTTCCATTGAATTTCAATGGACTGTTATTGTGCTCTGAGAAGACAGTGTGTGAGGATCAAATATTTCTCCCAAGAACCTTTAACCTCTACGAAAATTTTGAATTCAGTTGTTCTGATGTTTGACATTGTAATTCTGCTCTTTGCCTTCTTTACTGCTCTCAGGATCCTGTACTCTACAGTCCTGAAGCAAAGAATGCTTTCTGACTTCGCACTTGTAATTAAACAAATCCTTGTTTGAAAGTCCAGGTGGAATATAGGATCTTTTCATACAATTTCATCAGTCACTTGCATCCAAAATTGCCTTCATCACATTCCAGATATATTGTGGTGTCTTGCTACTAGCTGTATTGCTATTGCAACACAGATCAAAGGGGTCAAAGTAATCCATAAGAATGAAGTCCTGGAAAAGTGAAGCTTTCTCCAGCTGACTAAATAAGATTTTAGCTGTGTCTTTTTCCTGATTACGAAAAGTGACCCTGGTGGGTCGCTGATACATACTACAACATCACTTGTGCTGGTTTATCTTCTAATCTTTACCCACAAGCTTTATAATAATTTGTCACCTGTCCAAAGGCAAATCCATATCCATCAAAGATATGCTTTCATGTCCAGTAAAATTCCTTCTCCTAACCTTCCTACTCTATCTCTCCTGAAAAAATCTAAATCCCACCATCGCAGAACCGCACCTTTCCAGGTTATCTCACCTAGTCTCTGTAAGACCAGCCAGGTTATAGCTCTCCAACTGTGCATGGACATATAATTTCTTTTACTTGTTTCTCATGCTTCATGCATCACTGTGCAAGTATTTGATATAGTCTTTAATTCAAACTGCTTTTACAGTGGAAGTGTGAAAATATGCCCTCCCATGCTCTTCTCCACATCTTCTGAAATCCATGTGCCCTTGCCTTCAGGTTTCAGTAGCTCTCCCAGACATAGCAACTTAAAGCACATCTCACTAGGCTTAGCAAGTCTGCTTACAAAGACTGGCCTCACTTTGCTAGCTATATCAACTCCCTGCATAATACTCCTCGTTTCTCACTGAACATCAATGGCCACGGAAGACACAACCCTGCCTTTAAAACTTGTTATGCAGCCAGGTGTTGGCCTACTCAATCAGTCCACTTCTGTTTGAGCTTCTCCCCTTTACTGGCGGAACAGAGAAGACACCACCTGAGGGGTACCCACCCCCTTCATAAACACCCTTTCCGCAGAGGTCTGCAGTCAACTTTGACCTAATTCAGCGCACCCTGTCAGAATAAATATTTTGAAATAATACAGGTTTGAGCCTCAAATATTTCTCAAAACTATCCCAAAAATATTTTTTAAAAAACATACGTCTGTTTTCTGTGGAAAAAGAAAAAAGGAAAAATCCAGGTCTAGAAAGCACTACCCATTACTAGGCTAGAAATTCTGGCTTTAACTGTAATAAACTAAGCTGTTTAAAGCAATTTGCAAACAGAAAAATATTAAAGTTCATGAGGAGTAATATTTATGCTGAATTACTTGTTAAATTCCATACATTGAGATGATATTCCTTTTAAAGCTGTTTAAAATCTACCTATTGCTTTTACTTGCCCAACTTGTATCTTCCAAATATGAGTAAATAATGATTTACAGTGTAATATTGTTATAATAAAGTACAGTCATTTCCCCCAATCCCTAGTTCATTAATTGCTTGTGAAGTGATAATAAAGTCCTCGTTATTTTGGCCAGTGTTTCTGAATTTCCTGTAGTTTATCTTGATATGCTGTAGACAGTTCCAGACTTTCATCAGTCCTGAAGACCCTGTAGTAATATTTGAGACTCTTCTTGGAGTGACCGAAATAATGAAGAGAGTTTATGAGAATTTCAGGAGACATGCTTTATTTCTGAAATAATAAAAACACTAAAAATAGATCCTTACATGTAAAAGTAAAAATTAGACTACTTAAACTGCGTCTGAAGAGTGAACAGGATTATTTATGGAAAAAGAGGTTGAACTATAATAGGTATTCGCAAAATGTTTTGTAGAAGATTGCTGAAGAACAGAGAAATAATTAGAAGAATAAACTCTCAGGCATTCATGATAAAATGCCGGCACATTCTACTTATGACATCGCTTGATAAAACACCAAAGTATTTGCTGTGGCAAATCTTCTTTCTCACCTATTCTCCCTCTGTGGATGTCTCTGTGTGCTCTCTGCATTTCTCTCTTCCCCTGAACAGCTTTTTTTTTCCTTTTACTCTTTCTAACTGTGTTTCTCAGTTCATTCTGACAGCTTCTCTCAGAGTATTTTTCCCCCATCTTCCCCCTCCGCTTTTCCTCTCACTCGCCACCTTCTCTCTCTGCCCTCTCCTGTCTGTGTCTCTAAATGCCCAGCCAAATGTGAAGAAGGACTTCTCCCAAAAAATTTGCTCTTTTTTCATGTGCTATTGACTAGTCTAATTGAAAATAATTTTCTCATTACACACTCTGCCTGGCTAAGTGCCGTGTAATGTAGTCACATACTCCTGCACACTTTAATCCTACAGGAAGCAAGAAACAATATTTCAGTGACACCATCTGCATTAAAGACTTAAGCAAGAAAGAGATACGCAAGAGCAAGACACTAGAGCTGTTTTGAATTGTTTGATGAAAACTAGCAAGGTCAACATGGACTTTAAGAAGAAAAGATCTGTTGCACCTAGTACAGAATATCACATAAAGCTTTCATAAAAGGTTTCATAAACACTCTTTCATAAAAGAGTCTACTGAAAAGTGATATAATTCACTGTAGCATTGGGTTAACTCATCTGGAGAGGCTGCGCGATATGTTTGGAACTGCTGCATGCAGTTTTTAATACTGAAAAAGTACAAAATTCATGAGATCCCAGGCAAATGGAGAAAGGTTTTGTCAAAATTTATGTTGCATGGTCTTTTTCTCCCATTTTCCATGTGAAGGTACTGTTTGAGTGATGTAAACACAGCACATTGGCAATCTAGATCCTGATCTCCATCCTTGCTTAGAGGACATTCATTGTCTTTGCAAAGGCCTGGTTCAGATGTTTTCACATTAATTTGTCAGAGTTGTTTTTTTTTTTTTAAATCCAATTTGAGAGACTTCAAGTCTATTTTTTTCCCCTGTCTTTCAACATGTTCTTACAGACTTTTCCTGTATAAGATAAAAGCATGATATGTCGGTGTAATTTTACAAACATATTAAGGTACTATAGACTGGGACTTAAAGCTGAAGATATAGTCCAAGAAAAAAAATCCAGATCATCCTCTTTATTCGCCGTGTGCTTGAAAGGAAGTGTTTTGCTGGTACAACAGAAGACACAGTTTTGATGAGGTAGTGGTAAGGACGAAAATGGGCTCTTCCTTTTGATGACACAATTTCAATACAAGACTTCATTGTCAGATTTCATACCAGCCTTTGATCAGATTTTGACTGAGATGAAGAGCTTGAACAAAGCTTATCTGTTCCCTCTGCAGTGTTTTGTGACAGTATGTCAGTTCTTAGATATTGTGAACCTATCTCATAAAACAGTGGGAAAAAAAAAGACTGACTCTTTTCCCTTCTGTAGATTTACAGAAGTGATTCAGTGATATGTTTGTCTGTTATAACAGGATTGGGTTTGATGATCAGAGAAGTCCCCTTCTGTCTTTCTATAGCATTGAAAGGTACAGCTGCAGAGATCTGGCCTCTTCTTACGTTATCAGTCTGTAGAATTAGAATCTGATGAAAATTGCTCACAGTTAAATTACTACTAAATTAGAAACTCTGTTTTTAAACAAACCATTCCTGAGTGTTGTGTCATCTTATGGGGTACTGCTTCCTTCTACTGCAGAGGCTGTCTGTCCCACAGTCTCTTCTACTGCACTGGTCACCCAGCATTGGTGAAAGAGCAAAAACAGCTGAAGCTGTCATGTTCTCATTCATTCCTGGGGATGTGTTGTAGAAGAAAACAAGTGCTACTCAGAAGAGCGCAACAGGAGAGTAAACTATGCAGAACTGTTGGGACATTTTGCCACTCACCTAATTCTTACATTTTATGAGGGACTCCTATGCTGGATTTGTCTTTCAGTAGCACAGTGCTACAGGACAAGGTAAAAGCAGTGGTCTTCTCATGTGGACACACCACATTCCCTCCCACGCTGGCAAATATCATGGAAATATTCAGCTGTTAGGGTTATGGCCATGCAAATTTGCATTTGTAGGAGTGTCTTCATACATGCAGCTTATCACATTAGCTTTGGTCATCCTCCTGTACCCAGTCAGGAAGCAAATTCACACCTTGGAAAGTCCCGCTAGCATAGAAGTGTGTATATATTCAAAGAAAGTGTTTTGAGGTCATCTAGCAACTTTGTAAACTTTGCAAGGAGATGAATTGTCGCAGAAGTCTGGAAGAGTAACAAGGTCACACTTACAACACTGTTATCGCTATTACACTTGATTTCTCTTACTGTTTTACACGAATCCCAAATTTTTTTGATGGAAAACAGGAGTTTGTCCTCACTGTGCCTATTACTTTTCCAAGAAAAAAAATCTTGGTTATCCTTTCAGAAGAAAATGTTGGTTTTTTATTGTTCTTGAAGTAACTGCATAGAAGTGTTATGTCATGCCCAATGAGGTTTAAAGATATTTGAAGTCTTCCTATGCTGTAATCTTCTTGAAAGTTCGTTGACTCAGAAAGATGAGATCTCTTGCAAGAAGAGGGAATTATCTTTATAAATAAGGGATTCAAACATATTCTTTGACATAAACACCTTCCCCTGAAACAGCAGATTGCATTTCAGCTTCCGAATAATTATCCTCAAGTATCTGCAAGTGCCTAGTGAGGTGGAAATTCAACATGGAAGCCACCAAACCTTGTTATATTTCTATATCCAGCAGGGCATCAACAACCTGCTATGGTTTGATTAATGATATATTACTTGATATGTGGCATTCCTTTGAATATAAATCACCTCAGTGAAAAAAGGTTCTTTTGAGGATGAACACCATGGGCAAAGAGAAAGCCCCACTCTCTGTGGTGCAATGCATGCGTCTGCAAGAGGCAGTGAAGTGAAGGGATGGCTTTCCCTCCTGGCTCTTTTGGTTTGGGAGTAGTCGCTGGACGTTCACTGTGTTTGAGCCCAGCTTCCTTGAGAGTGAACAAAAGGTGCCATTGAGGATGAAAACCATGGGCAAACAGCCAGCCCCACTGTTTTTGCCTCAATGCATGCGTCTGCAAGAGACAGTGAAGTGAAGGGATGGCTTTCCCTCCTGGCTCTTTTGGTTTGGTTGTAATCCCTCAACGTTCACTGATTCTGAGTGCTTTTGAGCACGAAGAGCATGGCATGGCAGCCAGCCCCACTCTCTGTGTTGCAATGCATGCGTCTGCAAGAGACAAGGGAAGTGAAGGGATGGCTTTACATCCTGGTTCTTTTGGTTTAGGAGTAACCGCTGGACGTTCACTGTGTTTGACCAGGCTGCCGTGACAGTGAAAAGAGATCTTTTTGAGGATGGAGACCGCGGGCAAACAGCCAGCCCCACATTTTCTGGGGCAAGACATGCGTCTGCAAGAGACAGTGAAGTGAAGGGATGGCTTTCCCTCCTGGCTCTTTTAGTTTGGGAGTACTCGCTAGACGTTCACAGTGTTTGACCGGGCTGCCGTGACAGTGAAAAAAGCTGTCTGTGAGAATGAAGACCGTGAGAAAGTAGCCAGCCCCACTCTCTGTGCTGCAATGCATGCATCTGCAAGAGACAGTGAAGTGAAGGGATGGCTTTCCCTCCTGCCTCTTTTGGTTTGGGAGTAGTCGCTGGACATTCACTGTGTTTGAACCCGGCTGCCGTGACAATGAAAAGAAGGTTCTTTTTGAGGATGAAGACCGTGGGCAAACAGCCAGCCCCACTCTCTGTGTTCTAATGGATGCGTCTGCAAGAGACAGTGAAGTGAAGGGATGGCTTTCCCTCCTGGCTCTTTTGGTTTGGNTTGGTTTGGGAGTAATCGCTGGACGTTCACTGTGTTTGAGCCCGGCTGTCGTGACAGTGAAAAGAAGGTTCTTTTTGAGGATGAAGACCGTGAGAAAGCAGCCAGCACCAGTCTCAGTTTTGCAATGCATGCAACTCCA
>VZSF01003940.1:739091-754434 GCA_013398295.1 Chionis minor | reverse complement strand
ATAAAATATATATATATGTATAGTTGGGTTTGCGGACACAAAGATACTGTTGCAGAGACATTATCAATGGTCCCTTAAGCTGTCAGTCAACATTTAGCTACTTCCTGTGCACTGTGGGTAAAACGTGTGTCTGGTTTTCTGGTGTGGGGAAGCCAAAATTTCATTCTGGATCAAATCATGTAGCTTAAATGTCAACAGCCATAAACTTTGAGCAGGACTTGGAAACTCAATTATGGGATTATGCTGGGCCTTGCTAATTCTTCATAAATCTTTTATATGTATTTTGAATATTGTTAAGGAATTTCTATGATGATACATTGTTGTGTGTTTAAAAAAACAGACCAAATATTAATCTTTTTAATAAAACTTCTATTAGGAAGCAAGCGCTTCCTTAAAATGAAAATGCATTGTCACAATCCAGAAGTGGCGGAGGCGATGAATCACTGTGGAGAGAACATCCTACTGGGATCATAAACGCTGCTTCTGAGTGTTTGGTGCGTTTCTGTTCATACAGAAAATCTGTCATTCAGCAACACCGGGCGCTTGTAGCTAGAGCATCCTCGTACCAGGCAATGTCACAGTGTAGCATGACTGTCTTTACAAATAATTCTCTTCTGGTATATTTCCAAATTCTTCCAGGTTCTCCTGGAATATATTTACAAAATGTATGTGTATCTGCAGTTTATATTGCTAGGTTTCTTTAGGCTCTTTTCCTTAGCAAAATAGAAACTGTCAAAAGGCAGCTGAATGTTCACCCTGAAAGGGGAACACCAGGTGTCCTGATAGCTTCTGGCCTTGATGAAAGCCCAGTAAAGACGGGACTATTTCTGCAGATTTCAATGGCGTGGTCACGTAGGATGTTTCCGGACAAAAGGTAAAATTTTAAGTGTTGTGTGATGATTTTTTTCCCTCAGACTTATTTTCTGTACATATCTCGAGGAGAGCAGTGACCTGTACAGTTTCTCTCCTCTGTTGCTATTAAGCAAACTGGAAGTTATTTTTGGTCAGGAAAAAATATTTTTTGAAGAAATTAATAGAAAGCAAAACTTTAATTTTGTTGTTTATGGCATAACAATGGGGCTGACGGTCTTACTCCACTGTCTCTGGTGCATAATCTATGATTCAGAAGCATGTCCTAGTACATCCCAGTCTCCCAGGATTTCTCTTTGGGATAGTTTTCTCTTTTCTGTGTTGTGAAACTATCTAAATATCACAGGAGTGAATCTAGTTATTGTGATTTTCAATTGGTTTTTTTCAGTTTAGTAATACTTCAGAAAACCATCTTCCAGGGGCTCTTAATTAGTTGTCTGAAAAATGAAGCACATAGGCACCACAACTACCTCCCTTTCCCCCGTGACATCCATCATCGTTATTAAATGGCTCTAATAGCACCACAGTTGCTGGAAATCCTGTTGAGATTTAAGAAGTGGCCATATGCTACTCTGCGTCAGAAAAAAGCAGAGGGGAGCAAAACACACCTGAAAACCTGTCAAATGTGGGCAGAGCTGAGAGCTTACTACGTTCCCCCTTTCGTATCCCATATCTCCGGGAGATGTTTTGCAAGGGGACAACTCCTTAGCTGCAAGCAAGGAAGTAGCAGTACTCCGTGAAAAGTTGGGATCCAGGCATGTTTTCCATCATGAAGGCATTTGCTACTGACAGGCAGGCTATTAGTAATTCCCATTTTCTCCCTGCAAATCTCCCTGGGTCCAGAACAGGAAAAGTCCATTTAGGCCACCAGGTGTGAATGTGTGGTGGGAAGGAGAAGGTGCGATGCGTGGGTCGTTCGCCTCCTCGGGGCCCGCTTTGCTCTCGGCGTGCTCTGTGAGACGGAATTCTCCAGCCCCTGAAGAGTCAGAGAGCTGATGAAATACTAGGAAATTAGATTTTTAAAAGATACATATTTTCATGTGGCGTCACTCCCGTGTGTTTGTGATTTGTGTATGCGTAATTTTCTCTGAATTCCTAAGCTATTTCCTAATTTTTCTTCTTCAAATTCTCAACGTGTTATTTTCAGGTTTGTTTGTTGTGCATTTAATTTGATACGTATTTAATTATAGGCTATTTGGTGTCTTATACAAATAATTTCACATTCTTTTCCCCATTACAAAGAATTTGCCTCGGCCGTTGAAATAGAGAAATCTGTACGATGGAGGAAAAGCA
This sequence comes from Chionis minor, assembly GCA_013398295.1. Classification (NCBI taxonomy): domain Eukaryota; kingdom Metazoa; phylum Chordata; class Aves; order Charadriiformes; family Chionidae; genus Chionis; species Chionis minor. The sequence goes on along the minus strand of VZSF01003940.1, from coordinate 752,271 downwards.
GCTTCACCTGGCGATGCTGGAGGAGACTGTGGATCCCAGCCCACACTGCGCTTCCCGTTTCACGGGAACTGGGATCCCTTGCTTTAGCCGGTGGCAAAACAACTTCTTGCTTCTCTGGGAGGTTACCAGCCCTGCTTTAGAAGGTCTGAATGCACACGCTTAGAAAATCCACGGGAAAAAAACCCCAAACCTATGCTTATCAAGTGGCATTTAATTTCATCATTAAATCCAGCGAAGGTCAGCATTTGTTCCCAGATATTTAGAGAAAACTTTACGAATCCTGTCCCTCGCTGGTGCTCGGTGCGTTACCTGCACTTCCAATTTTTGCAAAATTGGTGGGTTTTTTTCACACCCTCAGCCTGCAGTTGCTGGCAGGAGCTAGTTAACCAGTTAAGGCAGTACAGCTTGCAACATCATTTCTTTCTCTATTATGCAATATCATTTCTTTCTCTATACATCATCTCTAATTCTCTATTATACGTTATCTCTCTCTAATGGCAGCTACACAGTAGCTTTTATTCAGCAAATTAAATGGCTGGAAGTTGCAGGTGAACTTAGCAGCCAGGTCCATTCTGTTCATCTCTGGTCTGTGATGCAGGATCTTTTCTTTTTTTCAGCCAGAACATTCCCTGCTCTCTTGTTATTACTCCCTTTAGGAATATAGGATCACGCTCTCGTGCTCTTCTTAAAATATTTATATCGCTTCAAGTATCTGTACCCAAAAAATTCCTTTTCTTCTTTTTTTCTCTTTTTTTTGGCAGGACGTCTTCCCAGGGATGATGTGTCGCTATGTGAAGACTAACCTCACAAAGGACAAACCAATTGTGAAGTGAGTCCTAGAGCTCCTTTTTAGCAATTAGCATTCCTGTTTCCCATGGTTCTTCCTTTTTAATAAGGTCTAAACATGTCAAGTCGTTCTGGCATCTTCCCTAAAGTATTTAACCACCTAAGGACAGACGTAAGGATCTTCAAAAATGTCTGAATTAGTTCAGAATAAGGCAAGAATGCACATATTTTATCATTGAAATGCCACGCCAAATTAAGCGTGAGATTTTCTGTCTTTCAGCGACTTCCGATAGGGACTCGGTGCCTTGTGGGATATGCATATACTTAACACAAGACACCTGGATGAAGTCCAGGGCCACACGGTGAGGTTATTTACCATGTGTTATACGGGTGGCGAGTCTAAAAGATCTAATGATCTTATGCCCAGAAAATCTTTTACTCTACATAATACTCTTGACCTTTTCCTCTGTCATTCATTTATCTGCTCTCAGAAAAGGCTGGCATGTGGCTTGGTTTACTGATGGCATGCCGTTTGTCCTAGGATGATCCTTAATGTGCTCTCGTTCTTTATACAGCCGTTACAGCGCTATTAGACGCCTCAATCTTGGTCCTTATACGGTCATTGGAAGAGTTTTACATGGGTTATTATTACTGTTACACTGCCTTGCACTACTAGGCAAAGCCTAGGCAGGAATTACACAAAGGGTTACTTACCCTCAAACCCGTACACAGTCAGTTGGTGAAATGCGTTTCAGAGGTATAATTCACCCATCCACCAGAGCACAATAAAACACCGCCTTTATTTCCGATTTTATTGGTTCTGTCTGCTCTCATCTGGTGCCTGAACATTTTATCTATACGCACTGCTTTTTTTTTTTCTAATGCAATAAAAAGAGGAGAGAGGATTTTGCCCTTTATTTAAATGTTTTGCCACATTTAGGGGTAAATAACAGCCACTTTTTTGTGTTACATATTTTCCAGCTTATCAGAGAAAGAAATGTTTTGATACTAAGCACGCTCTACAGGTTTAATAGGAATATTTCTTTTGCTCTTGTACAAACCTGTCTCTCTCTATTTCAAAAGCAACGGACGTCTGTTGGAAGTGGAGTGAAAGAACTGCATTTCCTTACCGTAGGTTTGCGCATTCAATCAGTTGTCAGAGGTCCCTGCCCTCTCCCCAAAATCTCCCCTCCACCCGCCCCCACATCACCTTAGTTTGTCAATCCCTGCAATTTCTACGGAAGTGGATATGTGTGCCCTTATTCCTCTAGTTGACAACTGTATTCTCAAGACGGCAGCACCATCCATTAGGTCTGGTCCACTAAACAGGACCCGTTGCTTCTCCATCTGTTGGGAAGAGTCCCTCTCCCCACCTGCTGTAGGTGGTTTCCGAAGCGCGGCGGTGCTCAAATGTAGCGCTCAGCCCACAAACGGGAGTTGAGAGTCGGGCATCGAGTCTTAAGTAGTGTGTAAAATGCATCCCTGGGAGTTGGGCACCTGTGCTTCTTCATGCATATTAAAGGAAAAAGGGAGAGGAAAGACCTGGCTCCCAGTCCCTACATAGATGGAGTTTAAATCATTTACATTAGGAATTCTGTGAGCAGAGATCCTTGCTCTCAAGCAGACGTGTCTTTTCAGAAACAAGCTGACACTCTGAGCACCAAAACAGATCAGGGGAACTACAATGAAAAGCAGCGTTCAGCCAAAGCTGAAGGGAGAGGAGTCTGTCAGGGAGAACGATGGAGCTAGACGGCCGGTATTGTAACAGGCAAAGGGGGAGGAAGAGTTAAAGGTGTAAGAGACTGGAAAAGACTTTAAGGGACGTAATGCTGTTTAATGGGGCAGAAACTGAGAGACAAGTGAATTACAAGCCAGTGTGATTAGCATTTTTTTCAAGACAATTTGTAAAAGGTGACAAGTTGTAGATTAAATGCTTTGATTTGCCTTTTTCTCACTCTGCTTGTGTACTTGTGTCATTCATTTAATGTAATAACCTCTACTAAACAGTCATAAGCACCAGCGTGGTTTTGTTGACCTAAAAATAAGGAAAAAAGATACAATTCTGGAATTTCAAGCATGCGGTTCTTTACTGGCTGAAGGGTAAAATAAAGATGTATAGCTAAATGATTTTTTTCATGTCACATTATGAATCAAGGCTTATGCATCATAGCAAGTCCACAACAATTTGGTTCATATAATTTCAGCCTGTGTCTCAATCCTAAAATTGTACTAAAATGAAAATCTTTATTCCTAATTCTCATAAAGTGGAGCTTAGATGAGACTCAGGTTTCTGGTGTTCCCCTAATGGGAGTTATGGGAATTGTTTTCTTTGTGACATAGAAGTACCTAGAATGAGAAACAAGAGCAGTTCAGGGGTTTCTTTCTGCTTTCTTTCCTTCCCTTCTTATTCCCTTCTATCCAATGTGGCAGAAATGCAATCTAAGTGAATAGCAGAAAGGCAACCTACATTAAGTTAACAAGTGAGGGGAAAAAAAGCCAATCTTTCAGGCTTTAGAGGAGCTGATACTCGGAGAAAAACTGTGCCTGCAATATAAAGCCAAGAGATATCAAATATCCTAAGATATGTTTTCACAAATCAACAAAGTACATAAAGTAGAAAAAAAAAAAAAAAAGCATTTCTCTGGACTGCGTCCCTCAGATGAGAAACTGTGAAAACCTGCAAGTGTAAAGCAAGTATGAGATGGTTGTCAGTGTAATGTCAGCTTCCAGCAGAACAGAAATAACTCAGAAGTCTCAGGATGAGTCCTCTGCTGCCTTGCACAGTGTACAGTCTTTTAATCAAACCCCAAAATGAATAGTTTCCAGCCAGCCACAAAATACCACGTCAGACTATGCAGAAAGAGAACTCCTGCAGAAATGGTGCTTTACCAGTATTTAAGATCTAAAACGAATACTAGAGAGGGTTCAGCCTGAATAATGGTCTTAGTTGCTTTCCTTTTTCCTTTTGCATGAAATATATTTTGGCTTGTATTTTGTTTTAACATGCTTCTGTAAATCCTCAAAGGATCCATCTTAGATGCACTTCTAGGATTTGACCTTTAGATATTGACAGAGGACCTGTATTCTCATGTTCTGTGGTACGTATTGCCAATAATGGCAGTTTTTCCATGTCTTTTGTAAATGATAGTTTTTACATAGTTTTATGACTTCGTGATATAGCTAACCTTCCATAATTTAGAATGTTTACGTCAATTCTTTTAATCTAGGGATTTAAATGCTGTACTGTGCATTGATAAACACTTGCTAACATTTAATCCAGTATACTGCAATGTCATTCATCAAAAATGAAAAAGTCGCAATAATCTGTGATGCGAGGCCATTAATTTATCCACAGAGGCAAAACTACATGCACCACTTGACTGATAAGCCCGCTCCGGTCTCTGGTGGTCAGAGGCAATTCTTTTTCCCTATTAGCTGTGCGCTGGACCTTGGTTTTACAGATTCTGTCACTGGTGCCAGATTACATGTGGCAGGTTTATAATGTGGCATATCCTCTAACGGGGATTGCACAGCCACTACCAAAGTAATTCCAATTAGCACTTTGATTAAACGTAAAACTGAACGCCGCTGGCAGGAACCAGTATCTTATTCATTTAATTGTTTTGTGCCCGTGGAATTTTTTCCTTAGAACTTGTTTGGGGAAGGATGTGAGATAAACCTTTTACCTCTGTGTTTCTCTCTACGGTTATCACATCGAAGGGAGATTATTCACCGCTGCAAGCTGAACTGAGAGGAATCCAATGCAAAAATGTTTAGTCTACTGGGCCCCAGGAGAAACTTTTTGCCCCAGTTTTTGGAGAATTACTTATGAAAACATTTTTATAAAATTCTCCTTTTCATTCTTTATTGTGCTCAGATACGTGAGATTGATATGAGAACCCTAACTCCACCAGCCTCAGTGAAATGACGAAACTCTCTTCCAACTTTGCACCATCAAACCATAATTATAATTGCATTTGTAATTATAATTAATAATAATTATATCAAATTACATCAGATTATAGGACAGCCTGTTTCCTTTTCACTCAGACTCAGCAGTCTCTGCTTGCTTTGACTCACGTATAAGGACACATGGGTCTACAGGAACTTACTAGTCTAGAAATGAGGTAATTTGAGTTAACCAGCATATTTTTGAAAGGCAAAGTAGCCATGTCCGTGACCCACAGGATTCTGCTTAATGATAGGTCCATATAAATGTCTTCCATAAACTGTAATGCATTGAAATGCTGCATTGGTGTATGAGCATTAACAACCACATTTGCATTTTCATACACTCCCTATTTGTTCTCCTAACCATAATAAAATCTAAATCAATGAGGTTTGTTCTAAATTTTTTTAAGTGTGTGTGTATTCATTTCTTTTTTATACTTACATTAAAAGGCATGGACAGATATGAATATACTGCTGTTAAATTAGTCCGGATTTAGCAAGCACTCAGACTGGCCAAACATGTAGAGACACTGTATTGGAGTATCTATTTGTTACTAGAGTATCTATTTGTATCTATTTCGGATCAAATCTGGTCATATTCTTCTGGACACTTATTTTCTCACACTGAAGATGCCTGGAAGCACACCATGCGTCAGCTAATTGCATGGTAACAGTTACAGTGCTCGTTTTTAAGTTCCTTTAATCGTTTCCTCCTCAAGTTCAGGAGGCCACAAAGGATCAACAAACAGAGTAGAATAAATGAGAATGCAAAGACACAAAGTTTATCTCTTTAGACCTGTTTACCAAGGACACATGATGGTGTTGCTGCCCTTGGAACAGAGTCTTTGGACCTGTTTTCTGGTTTTGTTTTCTGCCTTCGTGGCAAGTCCTTAGTTTTGCTTGGGGATTTCAGTTTTTAATTAATTAAAATCTGAATGAAGTTCAAATAAAGAATTTAATCTTTTCCTACTATAGCTGCAGTACTGCATTAAATCAAATGGTGCAAAACTGAGCTCCCGTAAAGACAGCCAGAGCTTTTCTGTTGACTGTTAGATCAGTTTTCCTGCAATGGCCCTACATTTTAAGGAAAAAGTTTCCCAAACATATGCCTTGAGATTGACTTAGGATACAAAAGTATTCAGTCGTGTAGTGCATGATCCCATTAATGCCACCTGTAATATCTTGCCTTTATATTATACATGGGCTGCATAATTATCTGTGAATAAAACTGAATTGTGGATAAAGATCACTGAGAATGAAAACTACTCTGCTGCTTTCAGTACCGTCAGGATTTCACCTAGTATAATTGTGGCTGTACAAGACCATGGCCTGTGCATGGAGGATGTGTAGAGTATTAAGTTTTAGTGTATTTGTATTTATTATGTTGTTTGGACAAAGATTTAACTTCCAATTGGGGTAAACAAGTTCTCAGAAGTAAGAAATCCCATTAACTGTAATGAAACCATGCTGATTTTCACTGCCTGGACACTTGGTTTATTGTATTATTATGCTTATTATTTGTTTGTTGACTAATTTGGTTCCTGCACCAGCCCAAACACGTATGGATGGTTGGACTGAAAGAACATCGGCGACAAAAATTACGCTTATTCAAAGAAGCATCAAAAGGAATATCAGTAAGATACTGAAAATGTGAAAGGACAGGATCAAGAGAGATCGGGTAACGTCACTGGTGCTTGCTCCTTTCCACTCGGTGACACAGGACAAGGACGTGCCTTGCTCAGCGTCAGCTGAAAGCAGCAGGAAACATTAAGGCAGCTTATGGAGCTACGGCACCTGAGAAACGGTTATGCTGGATTTCTAGAGAGGACAGTTGTTTTCTGGAAGTGTGAAATAGCAATTAGTGGTTAATTTGCTGACGTTGGTATGTGTTTGTGGAGGGTGCTAGGCTTATCTGTACAGGCGTGAGTTCATGAACCCGTGGGCAGATACTTCCTCAAGGACATTTATAGCCCTGCTGCTTGCAAGGCTGCATTGGCTTCACAATCTGGATCTTCATGCTTAGGGCTGACAATAGCATTTTTCTAACATTTTCTTGATACAGGGACTGATAACGCCATGCTTCGTAACTGACCAAATGCTTGTTCTCCACAGTAGGGACTGGAACAAATGTAGCAGTTAAGCCAAATAATAAAAGCAAAAAAAAAAAGGAGCCAACTTTCCTTTTCTTACTGTGACCTTTAGAAGACAGTCAGACAGACTTTTTCCATTTGAAGTGCATTTAGGAAGGGACGAGGTAGTTTAGTTTTCTGTGAGTAACTTGAGCAGGTCACTCAGCTTTGATGTATTGCTCGGTGAGGTGGAAAGGTGTATGTGCTACACAGGCAACATCTGTGGCTCTCCAGCTGGGGCCACTTGCCTTCAGCCTCTGCTGGTGAAGCTCGGGGGTTTTTTGCCTCACCCAAGGGGAAAAGGGGGTATAACTTCTTGTGCTTTTTCAGATTAAGCCCAATGGGGAGATATTTACTATTCAAATGACAAAAAGTATCACTTCAACCACGGACAGAGTGTGGGATGTAGATGCGCTTTGTGCGTAAGGGAATTAGTTTCTGCAGACCATGAAGACCTGGGGTTTGGGCACAGGCAACCAAAGGAACATTTCGGATGAAGGTGCTCGAAGGCGGCCCTGAGGGTGTCTCTGTTTCTTTCTTCCACCCATGCTGTTCTCTGGAGGTGCCACACTGGGTGTTTAGTGAGAGTGTGTTGTATTTCTATTAGTAGAGCTGCAGTTACGGAAATTTCTATTCCAAAAGAAGGCATACACTTTCGTACAGAGAGAAAGAGACCAAAAAAAAGTTAAAAAAATAAAAGGCAGCATTCATATGCCAGTGTGGCAACCGAAGAGGTAAGTGAATGAAACACTGGCAGAGAGGAAGGTCACTATCCCAAGGGAGAGCAAAGCCAGATGGCTGCAAGCACGAATTAAGAATTCTGCAGATATGAATTTTACTCTCACCCTTTGATTTTTTTTAGCATAATTTACATTGCAGTTTCTTTTCATGGCCATTGGGAGGTTGGTAAAGGGCCAGATTGCTCTAAAGGGAAAATATTTTAATGTGTACATACAGTGGGATACTCAGAGATATTGTTAACATTAAACCTGCTCAGATCATTTATGTCTACTGGGATGATGGCAACAACAAAAAAAAGCCACCTGAGGGCATCTTATATTTGAGATGCAAATACCCTCTCTTTTTCCTTGTATAATTATAAAGCATGTGTATAGATCTACTAGATGCGGGCTGGGCACCACGTGTGCTTTAATTTAACTATGTTTCTGTGCTGAATCAAAGTTTTCAATGGCAAAGTGAGAATATTTTGGCTTTGCATGGGAAGAGACACCCCTTAATAACTGCAACTATTTGTTCAGAAACAAAACAAATATTGACTGCACAGTGCCTCCCGGCAAAAATAAAAAAAAGCAACCTTAATCAAGGTTATTAGGGAATACGCATAGACGTACACTCGAAACATTTGCATTTCAAGCACCAGAGAATACTTTTTCCTCCCTACAGAAATGCTAATGTAGAATAAAAACTAGTTAGGTAAACTCTTACTCATGTTTACGTTAATTCTATATAACTGAACAACCGGTGTTCCAGATTTTGTTTCACTTCACAACTTTTGAGTTTTTCTTCTGCTGTATTGCGTTTATTTTCTGGACATATTCAATTTTGCTTTCACAGGAGATAAAAATAATAAAAGAAAGCTTATGGTAGAACAGCAGGAAACAAATATAACTGTCTATGAGAAATGACACTCACACATTTTTCATTGATCCTTGAAAAATTAGATGAGCCTCAGACTTACTTTTGGATTTATCTATGCTGGTTGCACTAATGTGTTAGAGTGTTCCCAGAGTACCCTAAAGAAACAAATTCTCTGTTTTGCCTCCTGTTCGTGGTAGGAGCAAAGAAGAACAAAATGAAATATCAGACACAAATGCTTAATAAACTGATAAACCTGTAGGAGAAAGATGTTTTCTACTGCATCATTTGTCATAAACGAAATTATTAAGATTAAAAAAACAAACCTTAGTGGCCTTTGCCAGAAATGGGATAGACGCAGTAATCTCAAAACAGTTATTCCTTCAGTCTTTCTCATCTCTGAAGACAACTAAATTAACACAGAAATTGGAGCTCTCACACACCCTACAGCCAACTGTTCCCAAAACGATGAAAACACTTATTGATTCAATTTATTACAAAGCCTATCCTGAAGCAGAAAAAGTGACTGTGCGCTTATTTATTTAGTATTCTTACCCTTGGACTGAGGTTTGCTTTTGTCTCGCAGGGTCCTGTTGAAGAGCAATGGAGAGCAGTAACAAGGCTTACTCATAAAATCACAAAAGCATCTGCAAAGTCTGGTAGTTTTTTTCCTCTTCCTACCTGCTGGATCTGCCTGTCTGGTCTGTCTGTGTATTTATTTTTAATTCTGCAGTTATGGATTTGCCAGTTATCACATAGAACACAAATAACAATATTGATGCATTCTCCATGTTTGAAGTCTATTATGGATGCGGCTTCAGGTTTTTATATTTACAAGCAACCCATAATTTATGTTCATACTGTGCATTTTAATTTATGAAACAGTCAGAGAAAAAAACCCATAGAATCATTTAGGTTGCGGAAGACCTTTAAGATCATCAAGTCCAACCATCGGTTGCCAGCTCAGCTGGGCGGTGAGGAGTTGCCCTGCCGACGGCTGCCAAGCAAGGGGGGCAAGCAGGGACAGGAGGCAGGATGAGAGGTGTCCCCTCCTCCCCCGTAAGTGTCCCCCAGCGTGGGACTGAGCCCACTGTAATGCAGTTATCCATCCTGAGAGGGCCTGCAGCTCATACACTAACATTTCTGGGATCAGGAAACCTCCAAAGTGTTCCTAACAACATACTCCATCTCTTCTTGTCACTTTTTATTCAGTGCAACTAGGGCAATTTTTGAGATGGACAATGAAAAGCAATACGTAAAACCTAAGACAAATGATCATAAATGTCCCTGCTGAGAAACTAGATCATATGTAATTTAATAGAGGTAGAAGGTCATGCTAAACACATTAAATATAACAACACAAAGCAAAGACCCAAAGCAGATCCTTGTGTCACTGTGATATTGAGAGTGAAAGATCACACACTTAAAATAACTTAAAAGGGAGGAAAAAAGAAGTGGGAGGAGGGGTTGGTAGGTATGTTATTAACTCTATTTAACATTATGCTTTTTTAAAAAAAAGTATTCATTTTTTGGCATATATTTGAGGAGACTAAACCACAGATATCTGCAAAATATTTTCAAACTTTAAGTGCTCGACAAACAGAAAGCCAGCTCTTTCTATGTAAGCGCCAGGCTAGGCACCCAGAAGTAAAGTACCACAGTCATCCATCACTCCCGGGAGTCCTGCGTTCATCCTGTTTTGCAGTGCACACCAATAATTGTGATTAAGAACAGCATTTAATAAGGGAAGAAGAATGGGAGCTATCACCTCTATTAAATATTGGCAGGGTACACACGATAGAGTGCTGGCTATTTTATCTCCTTTAAGAGTTGAAAAGATACACATGCATGTTTTCAGAGTAGTGTTCTCGCAGAGTATGTATGTGCACTTTCAGTCACACAAGGGTTATTTTCTTTTAATGTAGTTTTTTCAGCTATGTTTGAAAATGTTTCCTACAAATGAACTCAGCGTGTTTCCATGTATTAGATTATTATTGCTATTTTAAGAAGAAAAATTGAAGGAGTCACCGATAGTGGTATTTTACATGGCAACAGCACATTTAAGGCTACCTTTTAAGTCAGCTGTGTAGGACACAAGCAAAATTGCAGGCACTTAAGTCTTCATCCGCTGTCATTCAGTTTTGCATTTATACCATATGCACCATGTGTGTAATTGAAGATAGTAATGCTATTGCCACATTTTCTACATTTCACCAAGTAGCTGTAGGTAAATTATGGAACACTCTGATGAGATGTGACACATTTGAACTTTTGTAAATGATCCATGACCAATGTTTCGTTAATAAGAAATAAAACACAAACCCATCTTTTAAATCACTCTTTGTAGCTTTGTGATTTTTAGCTAACAGAGCTGCTCTGCAAGGTCCTGGTGACCACACTTTGCCACCGATAGCTGTAGAGTATTTGATAAAAACCTGGTTGGCGTTAAGCATCCCATCTGCACGTGAGAAGGGTTGTTTGTATATGTTTGCCACACCATTCCACGCATTCACTTGAAGATGAGTGTTGCACAACACTCGAAACCCCGCAAGAGCCCAAGTCCCCCTGGCTTCTGCTGCACAGCAGGGCTGAGCGTGAAGGACTCTTCCAGCAGCTCTGTAACACCCCGCACACCTGCGGGATGGAATTCCCTGCAGACTGCTTTCCCCTGAACTCCACAAACTTATCCCTGTGCAGAGCAGAGGCCAAGCACTCACTGGTGTTCCGGACAGTCCCGAAATGCAAGAAGGACCTGTCGTTTTCCACTCTTACTGGTACTGCACTGGATCTCCTTACTGCAGCTAAAGAAATTCAGTAAGACTTCCCTGTTCTCCTTAATTGTCTCTGATTTTCGGGCAATCTCTTCTACTAATTTTCACCCCCTAAAAAAATTTGTTTTTCTTAATTTGAACATGAAATGCATATTTTCTATTCCTGTATACTTTTGAAGGAAAACCTGGCATCAATCCAACCTGTGTAANCACCCTCCCAAGAAAAATCACCCACTCCTATTTTTTTCATCTTTCCCTCACATTTAGTGTTTTTTTAGATCACACTGTTCCTCTGGATTATCCCGTGGCACTTGCAGTGAGTCTGTCTTGGAGGTATCCACTGAGACAGATGCTTTTTTGAAGAATCAGATGTCTTCCTGTTAGGGCAATTTCTGCTTGAGTTAACCTGGCTGCTCTGTCCATGTTTTTCCCAGCTTAAGGATCTGCCAAGTGCTAACAAACTACGTTTGGTTTTAAACTCTTCAAAATATTCAGCATGCTCAGAGAGCTAAAGAGGAATTCAGAGCTTAGAGTCTTTATGTAAGTGGAACTATGCAATAATACTGAGAAACGTTATTAAAACGTGATTAAATCAATTATAATTCACACAGTTTCACTGTTTATGTCTGTTAGTTCAGAAATGCACTCACCAAAGACTATAGAATAACTATATTTTCTTTCCTCAATGCTTTGGGCTTTTTCCCCACCACATATGCTGTTTGGGATTGTGATATACGTTCATCATCATAAATTTTGCAAGTTTCTAGATGAAAGCAAAATCTGGATCTGTTGTTTGTAGCTCAAGCCCATCTCTCATGTAAACATTACCATGTTAGCATATATTACTAAGAAAGCAGGAGAGAGAATATTTAAAGTTACATTATGTACGTTATGGTATGTAAAGTTTTCCTGTGTGTGAATTTCTCCCTTAAGCAAGCAGCAGTGTGATGAAAACTGGTTTTTTCATTTCTGAATTTTGATCTGGCATGCTATAATCAGTCTATCAATTTTTCTCACTAAGTCACATTGAATTTATTGTTTCCAATACATCGTGAAGCGCGAGACTTATGTGAGCCAGTGTGAGATGAGGTGCCAGAGAAAAAGTTCAAAATAACTCAGATGGAACAGTTTTAAGAGAGGCTGTTATTTTCAGCACCGAAAAAGATCAGATGTTTACTGCTTGAAAACAGCATTTGAATTTCTGTATGAGACAGTGGAATGGGTTGCATTTAATTTATCTCAGTGTCCACAGATGAGAAAATTCAAAAGCAGTTTAAAATACTTGAAAGAACATCAAAATGAAGGTAACTTACAGATCCTGCTAGACTCCTCTCGCTAAAAATATATCCTATATCAATAATGAAAAAGAATTTTGATCTTTAATGGTTTTAGCAAAAATCTCTAGAAATTTAAACAAACATTGAGAAAAACTTACGTGGTATTTCACAGTTCTGGAGATCTGCAGAGCGTTTTCCCCTCCTGTTACAGCATTACTGTGAAAAAGAAATAAAAATAAAAAACCATGCAAAGCAATGTTTCAAGTAAACAAAGTACTTAGCCACAAAAAAAAACCAAGATTTTTTTTTCCTCAAAACAGAAACCCACAAGCAGACTGGCCACTGCTAAAGTGCAGTTGCAAAATAAAGAAGTGTGGTCTTCCTTTTATTGGAAATTGTTCAAAAGGTGGCTGACTGCATCCTATTGGCTCTCACACAGTTCTTACAATGGTATTAAATAGAATCACAAGGCCCACTTGCTTCTTTAGTACTTTTTTGACAAAGAGTTGTTTGCTGGCCAACACAGACAGCAAGATACACATGGGAAGTAGGAACTTGGAGGAGGCTGCCCTTTTGGGACAGTAAGTACATGCTATGGCGTGGTGTGGTGTGGTATTTCAGATATAAACAGGCTAATTTGACGTTAGGAACTTTCTCGGGATACCATCAG
>VZSF01003940.1:67417-124240 GCA_013398295.1 Chionis minor | reverse complement strand
CCCCCCCCCCCCCCTTCTTTTTCTTCCTTTTTTCTCTGGCTTTTTTTGCTCTTTCTTTCCCCAGAAGAGACGTAGTATACTTTTAAAAAGTATATCTGGAAGTAGAATAAATGATACAGGTTTGTTTTATGTTCACCAAGGAAGAAAGTTTATCAGACTGTTTTGTTGATCTCTGTAGATTCATTTTGTGGAGAAAAGCTGCCAAAATGTCAGTCAAAGCTTAAGGCAAATCCTACAGCAATCCTCATGCATTAAAATTAAAAAAATAAATAATTGTGATGATAACCCTTTCCAGCTCAGATTCACTGCCCGCTGAATTTATTAGAAGGCCTTTTTTTTTAATTCAGGGGATATTGCTGTGCTGAATTGAGCTGGAATGGAGTTAACTTGATAGCAGCGCATACGGTGCTGTGTTTCAGATTTGTGACTGCAACAGTGGGGATAAGACAGCAACGCTTCGGCTGTGGCTGAGCAGTGCTTGGGCAGCAGCAGGGCTTTCTTTCTGGCTCACTGCCTGACCCCTGGCTGGGGGTGGGCGAGAGGCTGGCAGGGGACACAGCCAGGCCAGCTGACCCAAACTGACCAAAGGGATAGTCCATCCAATATTATGCCATGCTCAGCAGTAAAACTGCGGCGATGGAAGAATGCGGAGAGATTTTGGTCTTCCAAGGTAGCTGTTGCTCAGAGACTGCCTGGACAGCGGTTGACTTGTGGGTATTGGGGAGTGATTGCCTTTGTGTCACTTGTTTTTTTTTCCCTCTTTACTTGACTTATTAAAGGCCTTTATCTTGACTCTTGCTTTGGCTTTTCCTATGCCTTCCCCTGTCCTGCTGCGGGGGAAGCGAGCAAGCGGCTGTGTGGGTACTTAGCTGCTGGCCAGGGTCAACCGACCGCAGCTGGACAGAGGCCTGAGTATCTCACTCATGTTGTCAGTGTCAAGGAGTATTTACAAACTGTGTCTGTACCAGGGTTCATTTCTGAACGTTTACCACTACTCTTGGTGCTGACGTGGATCCACGCAAGGGGATGTAAAGTAGCCACAGTTCTCTGTGGCCACAGACCTCTGTAACCGAATGGATCAAACGGACCTGGAGGTAGAGCCACTGTCAGCTGTGGAGCTTCAATTTCCAACAGGCAGGCTTGTCAAGTGTCGCTCCTCTTTTTGGGCTTGAGAAGTCTGTGGTACAATTCAGAGAAAATATTATACCTTTGAAATAGAAAGCGAGCATACTCCCACCTCCAGCTTATTCTCTGTCCTGTGAGAAAAAAAATGGGGAACGATTATGTATTCAGATCCATACAGATTCTCCAAATATCTGTGACAGACCATACAGTAACATACACGTAACACATAAGTGTTTTTCCAATAATAATGTGAAAATAATTACTTTTCATTTTCAATTGTGATGTGCTATTTGAAACAGTATCTCAGGCCCTGCATCACACCTATGGGCCTTTTCCTGCCCTAAAATTTATGCTGAGCTGTAGGGAAAGAAAACATGTATGATGAATGTGCTCTATTCACTCGCTACTCCTGCAGCTTCTCCTTTTTTCATGACACTTCGTTCATCAAGCCCTCATTAGTCTCATGTTGCTGAGACACGCAGTCAGTGCTTTGCTTAAGATAACTTGGTTGCCACAGACTGCTCAGAGGTAGTAGGGGATGGGGGCCCTGTCTTTCATAGCATAATAACAAGTTCATGTCCACTTCACTTTGTCACACTGTCCACCAGAAGAAACACACTGGTTTTGGTATGAGGTGTCTCTGATCTGTTGATTATTATCTTCTCCTCAAGTCAGAAACAGAATCCCCTAATGCTTAGGTTTAGTTGAAGTGGTGTGAAAAATTGATGGCACCAGTGAAATCAAGTCTGTAGTAAAAATTGCTGGGTTCTCAACAAACATTTGCTAGTGTTTTCTTTTTCACAAATCAAAAATTTCCCAGATAATGAAATGAGAATTGAATTTTATATCTTTTATATTTTTTTCATGGCACACACTAATTGTTTTCCAGACAACTCTGCCAATAATTAGCTTCTTACAAATAGTTCTGTTAACCAGTAATGGACTATAATGAGCCTGTCTCCCTAGACTGATAAACAAAGGCAAAAAGAGTCTTTTTCTTAGTATTTATACCAGATTTTAGGTGGAAGAGGTTTACTTCTGATTTGGAATTGATTTCAATCCTTTCAGCTTCAAGGGAGACCGGATTACACATCTGTTAAGGCAGAGATTTATTTGATAAAACATGAATAAAGATTTGCACAGCTAGGTCCCTAATTACCCAAATGATTGCCCTGTCAATTACCAGTTCCCAAGCTTAGATGGCCATTCTGTCCCTGGGCGATCTGGGCTTGTGATGTTTCTTTCTTGCGTGCTCTTTGTTTGTTGCTGTGATTCAGGCAAAGCCAGAAAGTTTTGCTTGTGCTGTTTTACTCAGAACCCTGGTTGCACAAGAGGATGCGCTCACTGCTCTCCATTAGCTGTCTACTTCCTGATACTCATTTAATTTCAATTACTGACCCAGACCATTTTTTCCTCCCAATTTCTTGGGAATTCCAGTTGATTAACAAAGACATACACATCTGATTTCTAAACACTTTTTTATTTTTTGCAAAAATAAATGGGGACGGGGTGTTTAATTGCATTAAATTACTTAAGATGAAAAAGCTTACTTTAATTTAGTAAATTACTCGGTGGATAATGATAAGGAGGATCGATCTGTTCTATTCATGTTCTGACTTTCTGATGGCATCAGCAATAAAAAGCACAGAGGACCTATTTTAATCATTAAAATTGCGAAGGCATGTCAGAATACTCAAGTAAAACAGGTCTTCTGAGTAGATGGCATATTTATGTAAGTGCTTTCAGAGTAAAAATGCTTTTTATGATTGCATCGTTAAAACAAGAAAACATGAGGAGTGCAGCGATGAAGTTTTCAACCTTAATTATAACTCAGCTCAATTACATGTACAATGTAACTTGTATTTCTAGTTTTCTGCCTATAAAACTAAATTCTCTTTGTTGATTATAAAAGTATAGTGCACATCTGCCAAGTGGATGAGTTAAAAGCTGTAAGAACTTCAGATTTCCCGTTGTTTTTTGTATTTGTAACTGCGTATATCTGAACAGTGAACTACCATAGGGGTTTTATGATTTTTAATTTAATTTCTCATGCATTAAACTTAGTTCTCCCAGAAGTGAATTAGCCCAACATTGCTCTCTGGGATGTGGGCTGATTAATTATTAACCAAGTAGAATTAATGAAATGTACATATTTGTGTAGTGATATAAGACATTTTGCAGTCCGGTGTCAGTAACTGCAACCTAAGTGCACGTGCGCAGGTTCTCTCCCTTCTAGAGCAGGTCTCCAAAGCAGCAGAGCAGGGGTGAACACGTGTGTGATGTGAACAAAGCTGAGCACGCACAACTTATTGTGAGATTAATTCATTTGTTTTTAAAGGTCTGCGGAGGAATTAGAATTCAATCCCATTAGACATGTGCATTAGGCCTGAAAAATGTCATTGGGCTCATTGGATTCAGTGATGAGCATTTGGTCGCAATAGGAACCAGAAGTGCGAAACGCAACTGGAAAGGCAAATGAAGGCAGGGGGACGGGACAGATCCAGTTGCATGATTCATTATCAGAGTCCTCTTCCAACTCAGTCACGCGTTGCAAGGACTGTGGCTTTAGTATCTCCAAGTCTGGTTTGAGCAATGTCTGGATTTATATGGCTGTGCTGATAAATATCTAGTGAACTCAGATTTATGGCTCGTGAGTAAACTGCTTCTGAAGCCTTTCATTAAGTGTTAACCAGTGTCTGGCCAAAGTGGGAGTAGGACACTGACACATTTGCAGAGTGGAAGCTTGTTGACAAACCTCAGGGCAGCTGTAGCAACACCCCTTCAAGCAGGCTGATACCTGGGATACCAGATCATGACTAGGAGGTGGAATGAGACCAAAAATTAAATAAATGAGAGAGAAAAATCTATCAAAAATGTACAATTCAGGAAAAAGCAAAGCTGAAAATTCAGGAAGAGAACTGAGCCAGCCTAACTCTTTAATGCCCCCTATAACAAATAGCTCACTGTGAGTTTGGATTGGGTTAGTTTAAGCCTGAGTTGGGTTAGTTTAAGTGGATCTGTGTCTTCATAGTTCATACGTGTGTATTTATGATATTGCAAGTAGTGATGGGGCATTGGTGGACATAGATTCTCAGCTGCCCGAGTCTCAGTGGATTATAAAGAGAAAGGGGCAGTGCAAAAACGTTTGATGGTTTTTAGCTTTTTAAGTAAACTAAAAAATTGTTTCCATAAGAATTCTAAATCCGGTTTGAAAAACAGCAAACAAGTAAGAACAAAAACCCAGAGAGGTGAGGTTTTCTTTATGTCCTCTCTTGCTATTAACATATTCTACAAGAAGTATTAATGTAGAGGCAATTTCATTCTTCAGCATCAAGCTCAGATACTGAACATTGGGAGTAACAGGAACCTCCTTTATATGTTGCAGAGCCAAAGCTCTCTAAGATGACCCAGTCTAGAAGAGCCACTGAGAAATATTTCAGCATCTTGGTCTTGAACAATATTTCAGAGAAAATAACCAAGTGAGCCAATTTGAAACTCTGGGCTATTATTTATTACTGCCCTATCTACTCTAGACACTTTGCAGTGCTCAAGCAGCAGGACAGTAACGCACTGGCTTTCCTTTGGGTAATTAGTTGGGTGAATGGACGGCTGATTGGAATAAGCAAAAGACTTTATTTAGGGAAGTCCTTTGTGGACTCCAGTGATCCTGTGTTTGATTACAAAAAAATGTGATTAATCTCCCATAGAAACACTGGCTCGCTCATTCCAGCAGGGCTCTAGAGTCCACTTGACAGCATCCATCCGTGTGCCAGCAGAAGTATCACACTTGTGCTTGCTCACTGATTTTAGAAAAGCAAAGATGGACTAAATGTGGTAGAATTAAGCCAGCAATGGGCAGGCTTCCAGAGGAGGTAACTGGTGTGAGGAAAGGTATGACTGCGTGTACAGGTAGGATCCGGTGTGTCCCCCGGGCCCGTCTCTCCTGAGCAGGGACCTGGGCAGAGTATACCACGGTTGTTTTCTCGCTCGCTTGCCTAATTGTCTTCCGGAGGAAGCCTTGGCACAGGGGACAGAGGAAAAGGACAGTGCTCATGTATCCTGAAGTCGGGTTATGGCCAGAGCACCCACAAAGTCTTGGAAGACCGATGTTTAAAGATATTAGAAAATAACAGTATTGAGAAAGTAATTCTCAAATAAAAAGGCTAGCGAGCCCTCTCTCTGCAAGGACGTCAGGGACCTGACAGAGACCACTCCCAGGACTTTTTGTTGTTTTAACTAGATACTAGGCTGAGGAAGTTATATTGCTTTGGTGTGTTATTTTCTTTCGATTTGTTTTCAAAGATGAGAGAAGCTGTAATAATAGCTCTGGGTAGCAGTGGATGCAAAAATAACTGTTTTTTTAACCTGCCTCTGGTGGCTAGAATCTATTCACTGGCCTCTCACGTATGCCGAAGAGACACACAGACTATCCAGGCACTGTCACTATCAGAGCGCGTTACATTTCAACAAACATAAAGAGAATAATTTGTACTCTTTCTGTGGGCTTCCAGTCAACTTAGAAACATGATCCTATCCGCACACTAGACTTCAAATGAATGCTTGTGTACTGCCTGTGTCTTAGCATTTGTAAAATGTTTAGCTGCAACAGTGTATTTTTCTGGACTTCTAAAACATACATCTTCCAAATCTAGTCAGCAGTATCACCTAAACAGAACCATTTATTTCTGGGTACAGCTTAGTTCTATTGTCAGTTACTCAGAAAAGCAATGTAAGCTGTCCAGAATTTAAGAGGAGAAACATTTTTCCTTTACACTGTCACATAGAGAAGTCAAGAGACAAGAGCCCTGTTTGGTGTATAATTAACCCCTTCAGCTTCTCCCCATCTTCTGCACAGTGGGATGAAATAGCGGGAGCAGCAGGGGAATTCAGTGGAGAGCTTTCATGTCCCCCTCAGCAAATGCGCTGGTGCGGTCAGCACTCCTTCAAATAACGGGAGAACCGGTGGGCTCCTCTGCTCCACCTCGAGAAAGCAACATCAAACCAGCTACCAGTCAAGGCCGTACAGACGTCTTCGCGCTGTAAACCCGGTGTCTCAGGGCACATTATGCCCCTGCACACCTTCAGCTGAACCTGCTTTATCCCACCCACTGCTTGCAGGTGTGGTGGTTTCACACCCTCCTCATTCAGCATTTTCTATTGCTGTTCAGGCTACAGTGGGGAGAGAAAGATTTGGTTTCTTTTAGTTTTATTTGCATTTAATCTTTTTTCAATGGCTTTTCTTCATCAGTCTCTAAAACAAAGTTTTAATCTATCTACAGGCATTTTGAGTAAGTATGGGGGCAAAGAGTAGTTGATTACCTCTTCCAAGACAAGGTTTTGACAATTCACATACCTGGTTCTTTTCTCATCTAATTTCTCCACATGCTTTTGCAATGGTGTTGGGAGTTGTTCCCTTGATACTATTTGTGACCATCCTTGATACTAAATACTGCCATTGAGCTTTTTTGAGATTTTTTTCCATAACTTTGCTTTCAAAAGTCCGACCCTGGAATTGCTGCGCTTTTGTGATGAAATTCTCTATCTTGATTTGTGACATAAAACCTTCTCTCTTGTTTCTCCCCTTCCTGATTACTTGTGTAGGACCAAAGAGAATTTCACATATTAACTAAATCCATTGTTTTCTAAGGTGTAGTGAATTTTAATTATTTTCAGTGAAAGCTTTTCTTTGCTCTGTAATAAAAAAGAGGTAAAAGCCTTTTTTGTTAGTTGAGTTATTCTTAGAAATAATTATTTTTTTTCTGTATTGTTTCAACAGTCTCTCTGGTTTGTTTGTTGCTAAGTTATGTTGCTCTTTTCAGTATGTGAGCACCAAATCTGGGATCCTCTGCAGGCACTAAGCCAGGAGAGCGGAGCAGTGGGGAGGCGAACAATGGATAAATAGGTAACTACAGAAATAGTTTCTCCCCATTCTCACCCATTGTGCATCCAGCATTAGGCTACAAGAGGAACACATTTTCTCAGCAGTGCTATCACTGGACAATGTTTCAGGCATTTTCTCCACTTTTATAGCACAAAGGCGGGATTCAGGTGGTCCAGAGGGCTTCACCAGGTTTCTGCAGTAACTCAGTCATGTCTCTAGACATAACACGTTTCTCTCCCGTGGCAGAATGCTCTGATGAGACCTCCGATAAAGCATCTCCTCAGGCGCCTTTTCCCAGTCTCCCTGCTTGCTGCCCCAGCGCCTACGAGAGGTTTATAAAATTTGTTATCTTTCCTTTGGCAGTAATCAATACCATGAGATGTGTGTGTGGAGGTGGGGAACAACGTGATGAGCTCGGCTGTTTTGCTGCGCTTAGGATGTCAAGGGGGCATTCCTTCCTGATACCTTCAGTTTGCACTAATAATTAGAAACGCTGTAGTCCTAAAAAGATCTAGAAATATAATTAAAATCAAACATAATACTTCCTGGGGCAGAAATTGGCAGTGATATTTTCTGTTCCCTAGGCTATCTCCAAAGCAATAAAAAGGAGCCCTTGTTTGTAGACAGATGGGAAGCTTCCTGTGTAGGACAGAGGAATATGTGTCGCTGTTTATACCTTCATCTTAGTAAGAGGGACCAAAAGGGAAACATTGTTCAAGTGAAGGTGTTCAATCAGCTTTTATCTTCTTTGTGGAAGATGCAGTTTATCTGTCTGAGGGATAATTGGACACCAGATGACAAAGCGGTCTAATTTTATAAAAAGGCTGAGGAGTAAAGATTTTAGTGTGCAGTTAGGCCTAATTCTGTTCTGTTCACAGTAAAAATAATATCGCCTTTCCTTTGACATGGCTGTTTTAGCATTTATGTTGCAAATGACTGGCATAGCACCTTGATAGAAAAAGACATAAAGGTTCTTCCTGTACGCAGCCATTTTGATCAAGAGATAAAAATGACCAAGTTGTGAAAGTAGTAATATCTGGGTCATTGAATCAATTTTGCACCAATTTATGACTGTGCAGGGAAATGAAAATGGAAAACAGACAAATAGTCTTTAAGTCCTGTTAACAGATTATATCCATCACGCTCAGCTTTTCATTTTTAGGGTTATGAATACCATAAGCACTGAACACGACTCTCAGCTCATAAATCAGTTTTGAAACAAAAATCTTTTGAGGTCTACAGGCAATATTTACAGAACTGCTGTATAAACCAGCAATATAGATGTGCAAAAAGCAGATGAAGATTAAATGTTACATCTATGACCTGAGACTTTGAGGAGTTTTAAGAAGGATGTTATCATTTTAATGGGCTGACGAAGGCAGAAACACCATTTGGTCTCTCCCTTGTTTGTTCTTAAGGTTTCTAAGATTGTTAAGAGCTACTAAATTTCATCAAGGAGCTGAAGTGCCAATCTACCAAATTAATGGAACCTGCTCATGAGAAGCAGTGATGAGTATTTTATTAGGAAATGCATATGTGTGGTGGATAGCAGTTTCAGTATCCTTCTGAGTTGCACAGAAATTCAAACTGGTAGAAGCTCAATAGATTCTGCTTACCGCCTGTTTGGCTGTTAAAGGAAAGAACATGTCAAATCATCCACTGAAAGGATAATGTGTTGCCAAGACCAAGATATTTTGAGTTAACATTTACTTTTATACAGTGTAGAAATGTCAGATGTAAAGCATGTTACCGTGTTCCCTTATTAATTTTGGGGTTTTGTTTATTGAGATGCTGCTTCCACCATCCCTGTGAAAGCAGGTGTTCCCGCTAGAAATGGAAAACAAAACCTTGTTGCTCTAGTTCTTTCTACAGGCTTCAGTTTGCTAATCTGCTGGGTGCCCTGCTCTACTCTACTTGAGCAATATCATCTTGGACTGGGACTGTAACTGGACGTGTACCAGGTGTTTCATGAAATGATGTTGGCAAGTTTAGTAGCTTTGCTCTGTAATCCACCGGTGAACCCAGTGTTGACCAGTGCTCAGCAGCTCAGTCCCACTGGAGGGTTTGTCTTTTCCAAGTGTCCTCAAAACATTCAAGCATAGAGTTTTGCTGAACTGTGGAGTTAATCTCTGCCTATTTAGAAGATTTCCTGGGGAACATGTAGTATTTTTTGCTCATTTCTGATCTCACTTGTTGAGTAATGCCTTTAGCTCAAGCTGTCTACGTTCCTATAAATAACTGTATTTTGGCTGTGGCAGAGGTGATTGCCGATTATGAACAAGGGCAGATGCGGTAACGCTCACCCATGCACAGCTGTTCCATTGTCTCTCTTGAGTGGGATTTTAGGGGAAAAAAAAAAAGTTTGTTTTCTCAGTTGTTTCTGTATCAACAAACAAAATAGTCCCCAAAAATATTAGGCATGTACAAAATAACAGTGTCTGATAATGTTATGCAAGAGCAGCATACCAGTTCATGACTCATGGCTGATTCCGTACACTGGAGGGAACTGGGCTGGAGGGCAGTGAGAGTGCGGGGAGTTGTGTTTTCATCCTGTTGTGCTTCCATAGCATAAACACAGGCCAGCTACTTGCTTCCAGTCTGTAAGTGACTCGCACGCGTAGACTTATTGCAGTTTTGTCCATAGGACAGGAGTCTGACCCGCTGAACTGAGCACACCTTGTTGCCAGAGCGGCAGTGTTTTGGTAAGGCTGCATCTAGCATAAAATTGGGGGGAATGTGTTGGGGGGTGGTGAGTTCAGTGGGATCTAGTACTGCTTTCTGTGGGATATTCTGAAGTTTGCTAAAGGTTCGTGTCTTTACACCTTCACAGCTTCTTGTTTGCTCGGAGAGGAAAAAGGTTGGGTTTACTCGTATTGCTGACATTTTTGAAGTTTGGACTAGATTTTAAACACCCCAGCAGAGAAACCCCTTCCTCTTCTGTTACACACAGACATGATTTTATCCTGGTAGAGCATTTGGAAGGGAACTGATGTGTAACCCAAAAGGGGAGCTGGAGCCAGGGAGCTGTGCCAGGGCAGTGGAGGGGGAGCGGGTGAGAGCTCTCTAGAGAAAGAGTCAAATGGGGAGAGAGAAATTCAGGCTGGCTGGCCACCTTGGGCCAGAGGCAGTGAAGAAGGAATTGCTAGGGGAATTTTGATACAGTTCTGACAGAGATTTCTGACAGTGTAACAGAGTCATTTGCTGTTTCAAAGGCCACAGGACACCTGCAGGGAGGAAAGGGGGAAAAAAGCGTGGGAGTCCAGTCACTTCCCGAGCTGTTCTGTCTGGAAATGACGTAAGGTCACCTGGCTCGCACAAGTACCGCACACTGCGAAAGAAGCTGCAAGACCGGAGCACACTCGTTCTTGCTGGTTTTTGCTATTAAGGGGTCAGTGAGCCTGTAGTTGTAAGAAATTAGTCAACTGTATTACCTGTAGGGCCTCAGGCTCTCATTCCTGGGACCTCCCACATGGCCAGCTGAGTTTCAATGCTTGGGATTCTCCTCTTCACAAAAGAGGAGTAGCCATGCTCATTCACTCTTCATGGCCGGAGGTCTAGGTCTCTCTTTACTGCAAAGAGCAAGACTTTTTGTAGCATGAGGTTGAAAATTTGCATGCTTCCTTCCATCTCCTGGTACTTTGAGGTTTTCCATTTATGGAAATTCTGCAGGTGTGAAAGACTGTTCTTGTTCTGTAAAGGTAACATCTAGCCTGAATGCAGAAGGGAAGAAGCTTGTAGTGTAATGCCCAGTTGTTTTGGTTTCTTGCCACATCTGAATTCTCCTAATTTTGTGATCATAACTCTCAGATTATCTGTAAATTACAAATGTTTGAATAACTGATCAAAAGGGAATGTAAATAATACATATTTACAGGTAAACCAAGGAGGGTAAGAGTCCTCTTTTCCCCATTTCCCCTTTGAACCCTGATCCCCCACTTCCCGCATAGCCAGCTCCTTCTTGCTCTGTATTTGATCCCCCTTTCTGCTCCTCTGCCACCAACTCTGATTTTGCTTGGATTACCAACGAATGAGTCTCAAGGGACTGGTTTAGGAAAGCAGGTTATCAGCGTGTTAAAATATCAGCCAGTTCACTGTCTATGAGTCTGTAATTGGTATAGCCTAAAGAGATTTGTTATTCTTCTTACAGTCCAGCAGAAACAAACAATGTATAATTTTACAGTCCAAATGCAATGCCTGAAGAATGGTGCTCTCATAGGTAACTCTCAGGTTAACCTCTAAACACCAATCTGAATTACTGATGTATTTCGATACTCAAATCATCACTTGGCATATCTCAAGGGCAGGCAGGTGGTTTTTTTACTTTTCTCTGAGGGTTATGACAGAAATACTGTCTCCATGAAGCAGTACCTAAAGGAACAATGTTAGCATGTCATGGAGATGACTTTACTGTGATACATTAAAGAATCGTGCTAAAGTTATAGGCATGCAAGCTATTAGCGCTTCCTCCCCTCCACTTAGCAAGCTGTTTCTCTTTTGAAAGGCTGGAAACTCTTCATTTTATTTTCCACAGATTTCCTTGTGGAACAAACAGTATAAATAATATTTGTAATATGAAGCTTTGGGGATAAAAAGAGATAATATTTGTGCTTAATTTCTTTCCTCCTTCCCACCCATGTCATGTTCCACATTTGCATATGAAATTCATCTCCCACCCTTTCCCATGAGCCTTGTTAGTGTCCTGCTGTGCCCTCCCACACAACTTGGCCGATACTAAAAGACCTTTCAATCTATCTTTGAAAATTTATTTTGGGAACTACGTTTTAGACAATATTTCTATTTAAATGAGTTCTTCCTGATTCCCAAATGTTAAAGAAATATAAGATAGAGAAGCTAGGAGAAGGGCAGAGCCTGATGCTGCTGAAGTCTGTTCTGTGAGTAGATGGCTAGAAATAATATTCCCTGAACCGAGTTGATGAACCGAAGCTTTAAGCCATGATGGATGGATGGATGGATGGATGTTTGCATTCAGTTCCAAGGAGCAGAGGGGGGGATAGGGAAGGAGTGCATTAGGACCAATGTGTTGCCTATACACACCAGTAAGAAGCAGCTGTTGCTGAGATTTCTGAACCCTTCCTCTCTTTGCTCTAGCTGGGACCTTGGCTAAGATTACGCATGACTTCTTACCCTCACAAGGATTATAAGTAGGGCACCGGAGTATCTTACTCACTGTTACTTGTAGCAAAGTGACACATACAGCCCCAACTGACATTGGGGACCAATTTTACTAAGCATCGTACAGATTCCTAAACTCAGTGCTGTTTCTTTAAATAAAGGTGGGAAGCAGCTCTACAGGTGGTTTTTATGATTACCCCACACTGCCGAAAGCCACAAATAGATCTTGTCTCATCTTTCTCAGACAAATGCTCTCGCCACTAGAACAGGCTGTAATACAAGCATATTTTAGCACTGTAGTACAGTGATGCCAATCCCTGTGATTAGACCTCTTTTTTTTAATCTGCAATTGCTGCAATAGTTGACATTTTTCTTCAAGTGTCAGTTTCTGTACTCAAGCCGCTGAATAAGAAGTCTCCGCTTCCTTTAGAAACAAAAGTTTCAGGCCTTCGTAGTTGCAGAAAATTGCTTGAAAATGGGGCTCATTGATTGTTTTACCAGGTGGTTTTGAAGAATATTTGCATTCTTTCTTTTCATTCTATCTTTTTTAACAGCTGTCACTAATAATCACTAATCTCAACTAATTTATGACTGTGTGGTCATTTGTTATGGCTATGCTGCAGGAAAAAAGCATGTAAGGAAAAATGAGCATATATTTTTTTGCATAGTTGTTGGATGTACCTCTGTTAAAAGGTAGGAATGCTGAGACACACTTAGTTTGCATCCCAGCTGCAATAAGACGTTTCTGATGGTCAATCACAACCATCTGCTTTTTCAAGGCTATTTATTCCATCCTCGTCTAACCTCTTTCCTTTCTGCTTTAAAAGCAAGCACATTTTCTCAAACCTGTTATCGTTCCCTAAGTTCTTTTTTAAACCCATTCAGGAAAAATTAATCTGGGCTCCATCTTGTCAAATATTCTGTCGCTGGAGCAGCTCTGGCTTCTGTGGGAAGAAAATCTTGCTATCAGTTAAGAGTTAGAGTGTGGTAACAGTGTGAGCAATGGACTATCCACACTGGAAGTGCCTCTTGCCCTCTCATCAGTTACTCATGAACTTGCACAGGCTGCTTAAGTTTTTGCCTAATTTTGAGTGTGTGAGTTATTATCTTGATCTACATGGAAATATCCGCAAGTAAAAAGGAGGCTAATCCTTCTAGAATCAGCACTTGAAGAATGAGGTGCTCCTTCTTTATCCGATCTGTATTATTTTATAATTGTGTTTAGGAAAGTTTTTTTATTAATTTTAGAAAGAGGTATGGATTTCACAGTTGTAAAAACATACATCTTTTCAAACCTCGTTGAGCCCTTGCCTTCAGTGATGGTAGCAATGGGTTCATTATGCAGCACATTATATCAGTTTTACATTTTTTGTTTTTAAACATTCTCCTTGATCTTACGTTATAAGAAGGCCTATAAAAATGCATGGCTTATCTGCACAGTACTTTGTAGCCTGCTATCACAGCTTCCCTAAGATGTGTCCTCTTTAATCAGAACAGTACTGATCTCCTCTTCCTGCTGCTCATTATTATTGTCGTTTGTGTTACATTATAGTGAGCATTGCACAAACAGAACATAGAGACCAGCCCCATAACTTGTTAATCATCCTTCATATGGAAATGTCTGCATTCCTTTAATCATTTAAATCAATCCTTTTAGAGTCTCCTGTCCTGTTCCTCTCAAAACTTCATGTGTGTGTCCGTTACCAATGACAAGAAATGAAAATGTTTTTGCAAAAAAAGTGCACTGCTCATTTACATAACGAAACTGCAGAACTATTTTCCTGGCCCATTTCTTAACCATTCTCAGACAGTTTTGAAAGGCAAGGCTTGAGAGTCCTAAGACACCTCCGTGCTCCTACCAGCCCCACGGAGAGAAATTTGCTGTTAGAATCACTGTGGCACAGAGACAGGAGGTTTTCATGGAGCTGTCACTAATGGCATTCTCTTATCTTTCTTCGGTGGATAACTCATTTAAATGCCCAGAAAGTGCAAATAGTTTTAAGTTAGGATTACTGGTTATATGTTACTTTACTTTTACTAACAACCAATTCCATCTCCTGTCATGCTTCTGTTTTGCTGAGCCTTCTTGGGCTCCTCTGTGTCCTCGTAGACATGAGAGTTTTCTACATTGCATAATATCACCGCATTTGTGTCATGCTCGTTTTCCAGATGGCTGTTAAATATTTAAAAACTTGTAGTCTAAAGCCAGTACAAAACCTTATGTCTCTCTCTAAACATTCATGGTTTACTACTTATTTCCTCTCTATTTTTCCTCTTCTGGGCTAGAGCTAGACATCTTGTCCATACTGAGTGCGTTCTATCATGCTGACTTTGACTTCTTAGTATAAGGCTGTATGGTTTTTGGCGGCACTCCTCTTTCTACCTAATGTGGTAAAAGTTACTGGAAATGCTAACTCTATTGCTTGTATTTCAGTGAGGAGATAAGAGCAAGACGCCCTTGTGAGAGATCCTTTGTTCCTTCAGCTGATCCCATTCTTGTTCCAAAAGAGCCTGGTTTCCCTTGCACCTAAGGAGACACTGCGTCATGTTTAGGAAGGGGCTTGAGGGTGAGGCTTTCCCTCACAAACGGCAATGAAAATACCATTTGAAGGAATTTTATGCACTGTCTTGATTGTTTCAGGTAATTGTTATCTTTTTTTCCCCCACAAAGAATGCAATGTAATTGGAATATTTAGTGAGTGTTGCAAGTGCCACTTAGTTCACGAACAAATGCAATAGCTGAGACAGTTTTGAATTAAGTAACTCCTGTCTTCATTTGGAAAAACTGAAGACCGGGTTTTCCTTGGTTTGTGATTCAGGGATCTCTCAGGTAGATATTTATGTTCCGTTAATGCTATTCCTCTGGCTTCTTAGTCGCATGAGTTTTGCAGAAAGGAGAATCTTTTCTCGGTTAGGCGAGGAAGAGACCCTTTCGCTGGCTCTGGGCATCTGGAGGCCCCCGAGGAGCGGTGGGATGTGCTGGGCAGGCCCCAGGGAAGCTGGGTGGCATTGTGGCGTTCCCAGGTCCAGACCCAACTGCTGGATCAAAGCAGAGCTCTGTGACTATGTGTCTCAAATAAAGAACCAGCACGCTGCAGGACCCGTGTTTGCTTCAGAAGTATCCCCCATATCAAGCATAACCTTGCATAAATGCGTGTGCTCGCTCTCCTCCCCCCGCCCTTGCTCTCTAATAGTTTTCCCTGAGATTCTTGAACAACAGAGCAGATGGAAACCTTATTTAAATTTAGAAACCGTGAATACCACATGCTGAGCTCAATGGAGCAATTCAAGTCGGTTTCCCTTAAATGATTTTTTTTTTTTAATGCTGAATTCCATTTAGATTTTTTAAAATAGCATAAACACGTGATGGAAAGCATTTGAAGATACCTGTATTCCTTACCACATAATGCCTCCCTTGTATGTAAGTGTGAAAATGTGTCCTAAACAGATCAAATTTCACAGCTAGTCCTCCTGAAGGACGTTAACACTCCATTATTTATTAGAGCCATTATGAAAGAAACTCCTGCACCGTCCCTAAAGAGAGAAAATCTGTCATGGTTCCCAGGAAAGAGAAGCAAGGATTATCCTTGAAAGCAGTCAAAGGAGAGAATAGTTTTTACCAACTTGTCAGTGGAGTTGCCATGGGCACCAGCCAGGAGCCTAGGTTTAAATGTCAGATTTCCCTTCCACTACTTTTTTTTCCTTTTCTTTTGCTTTATTTTTGCATTCATTCCATTATTATTTTTTTTTTCCCTTTTCATAAGAATTTCTCTACCCACATCCCTTTTTTCCTAATGCCCAGTTTCCCTTCTTTTTATGCCTATCCTCAGACATCATGCCAATCCCAGGTAAAGAGATCTGGTTTGGTTTTTTTAAAAGACAATATATTCCTGGATACTCGTTTGAAAGTCATTAGCATATTAATATTTGTCTTGCAAAGAATAAAAAAGCAAAGATAATTGCATTAGGAGACTGACACAGTTAAGGAAGAAGCAGCCGTGTAGAGTCAGCAGCAGCTCCCCTTCAGCATTATTGCGCCCGGTTGTTCGGAGACATGTGGTACGTTTCATTATTTGCTAAAATATTACACAGAGGGGGATGGGGGGAAGGAACAGAGCAGAAGGAAAAAGCTCACATCTGTGGTAACATCTCTGCAGGGGGAAAAAAAAACCCCCAAATCCTACCATTTGTGGAAGGTATTCATGTGTTGCCGGCTGGCTAAACTGCACATCAATTGAATTAATGTATCTGTTAAATCTAGATAAAAGCTCAGAAGAAGCAGTTTAGAAAACACTTTTTTCTTTTCTGTTCCTTTTTTTTTTTTTTTCCCTTTCTCTAATTCCTCTAAGCTGGCACAGGACATCTGGGTTGGTTTTGCTTTGTATGCTGGGTTTTGTTTTGCTTTGTGTGTCTTCACTGTCAATACCCCAAAACAAGCCCAGCTGCCTTTAAAAAAAAAAAAAAAAATCCATTTGTGTTTTGCTTACTTGTTAATGGCGTTAGCATGTAAATGAACACATCCAGGCTATAAAGTGAGCAACTAGTGAGTGGGTGGGAAGTTCACACCTCCTTTGGTGCTGTTGTTCCACGCTGTCTGGCTGCAGGCTCAGGAGGGCCAGAAGAGCACAGCCTTTTGCAGAAATGAAGGCGACAAAGTCCGAAAGAAAATAGAATTTTTTAAGAACCAAATAATGCTGTCATTGACTTGAAGCCTGTCACCTCCATTTGGTCACTAAGTTTGTTCTGGAGAATGAAGATAAAAGTGTGGTGCTAGCAAATTTTCAAATTTGGATCCTGGTTTTAGTCTCAGTTTTATTTTCAGGCTGCGTGCTTCACTGGGGCTGTGGAGAATGTGATAAATTACTGCTTATGGTTTTGAAACCCATTTCTGATCTGCCTTCCTATGATCCTGCCCTGCCTTTAAGAAGCTGTGAGCATGTTTGCATGCCAATCATTGATACATAAGTAATGTCGGGTTGATACTGACTTGAAAACGGGGTTGTTAATAGAACTAATAGCCTACAAATTTTCAGGATGCATATTTTTGATGCAAACTAAAGTTCCCACAGTGATTTTGAATTATGTGATTTCTTATTCACTCTTGTGAATCATTTCTGTGTGCTTGGTGCACATAGCAATGGTGCTGCATGGTAGAAAGATGCACAATCATGAAGTCTGGATGACTGAGTTACAACAAGAGAAATCACTGATCAGAGGTGGAGAGAGTCATGAGTCCACTTGATATGGCCTGGGTCGTATCACATACGATCCTAAGATCTGTTGCCTTAAGACTTTCCAGCCCTTGAAACAAATACTTCAGGAATCTTCCTGTGCAAGAGGGAGGAGGGTGTGAAAGTTCAATGCCTACAAGAAATCATATCCAAGGTTAGGAGATGGTATCAGTGACATTTATTGAAGAGCATGAAAGATCTTGTTTGCTCATGGTGGTAGCACAGATGTAGCCAGTTACTTTGATACGGGTTTCATCGGGGCCCAACTTGCAGGGACTGAGAGCAACGTCATGGTGAATCATGCTTGAATGTTCTCACTCTGCCAGGTAGGTTAGTCCTTGCTGTGGGATTTTGATGACTAAAGAACCCTACCTTCTTCAAGGTTCTACCCTGAAGAACCTCAGCAGCTTTTGTGGGTACTAGGGAACAGAGATGTCCTGTTTCTTCTCAGCTGGGTACTACTGGGGTCACTGGTGCTGGAGGTTGAAGCCCTCAAAGCGGCTCCTGGAACCTCAGTTACAAGCAGAAATGTCAGCTCCTTCCTCTAAAGCTGTAACATTCAGCCATTATGGAGAGGTTGAAAAAGTAGTAGTGATGTTTGGGGTCCTTTGGAGAAAGACTGAACAAACTCAGCACAAATCTAGTTTTGGTGTTTTCTGTGGATGTAAACAGAATGGGTCAAGAAATAATGGATGACAAATTGCAGATAGGGAAAACTAAGATTAATCATTAAGAAGTTCTCTCAGATAGTAAAGGTTAGTTAGTCACTGAAATAGATTGCCTAGGGAAGCTGCGAAATGTTTATCATCAGAAGTTTACAGAAAAAAATAAGAGAAAATGTCAAGATTGTCTTGGGTGTAATTGCTAAAGAAAAGTGCTAAATATAACTGTCCTGTCTTGGGACAGTGGGAAGAACTGGAGCCCTCCTAGCCTGAGTTTCCATGAAGATCCACTTTTTCAAATAGCTGCTAAGTCTGGCTAAATGACAGCAGTGGCCTGTCTACTTCTATTTAGAACCAGAAATTATTCATGACCCTGCTTCATGAATCCTCCACTCTTCAGCAGGCCTAGGAGTCAGGTTAATAACAACTCAGAAACCTTCACTAATTTAGTAGGAAAACTTTAAGATTTTATACAAGCATGCATCACCATAGTAATTTTAAATCTTTTATGTAAAATTATGGCAACGCTTTTCTTGGCATCTCTGAAACATCTTTGAGAGCAGAGATTCTGGGTATGCTAGAGGTTATTAATTTTTTTTCAGAACATGGCAGGGAATATGTTTCTTTCAGAAAAAAATAATTTATCCTGCTCGGTAGGATAACTGAATGATTGATTCTGGTATTTTATTTGCAGTCTAAACCTAAAGTAATCTTCATCCTCCAATGCAATACGAATAGTCTTGCCTTTTAATCCCTGTCCATTCAAAAAAATCTGTTTTCATGTCTTACTGGATAATACCTTAATTTCATTTCCATTGAAGTATAATCTTACTCTGAAATAAAATACATTAAAATACAAATCCAAAGAAAATACCTAGAGCTTTTTTCCCTGAAATTTCCTGTTTCTTTACACATAAATTAAAATCAAATTCTGGAACTAGATAGTCTTCAAGGTCCCTTCCAGCTCTAGCTGTTCTATAATTCACGTTGTCTCATGCCAGTGAAATCCATGTGAAGTGCAATTCTGCTGGAGCACCAGCCTTGTAATGGGGAGGTTCCAGCCCCTCTAAGTGGGATATACAAAGGAGAGGAGTAAGTGGTTGCGACCATAACTTCTAAGATTTTGAAGTAAGAAACAGCTTTTTTTTCTTGTTTGTAAATGAAAGTGTATTTCTTTAACTCTGCATATATGATAAATAATGATGGCAGTTACATAAAATCAGGTATGCTATTCTTCATTTACAATTAAAAAGTGTTATTCTTCTCTTTCTCTTTATGCCCTGCCACTGTCATCTTGGAAGCGCTTTGCAATGGAGCAAATGGCAAGGCAGGTGTAGCCATGTGTTAGTTTAGCAACATTGGCCTTCAGCTGTGTGGGAGTGTAGAAACAGGAAATCAGATTACCAGATAGAAACCTAAAGTTGGCATATGAACATTAATATTTCCAAGATGAAGCTTATTGGCCTGTTACTAGCAGCAGTCAAATCCAAGAATTAATATCCTAATCAAACACTCAAAAGAAACAACTTGGTAGGACAAACAATATGAAAAATAGGGAATTCCCTGGAAGCAGAAGTGAAGGTGTATGTCTGATACATGTGCTTAATCTTAAATTGTTATTGTGCAGTGTCATTTACAGTAGTAGAAGTTGGGAAAGTAACTGCTAAAATTGGCTTAAAATAGAAAACTGCATCAAGTCACCTTTTCAGGGATGTTTCAGGAATGTTTGATTCTTACTGTAGCAGCACTGGAAGCCCTACGTAATATTTGGGCTCTGCAAAATGTGATTCCTGTTCTGCTTTGATTTATTATGTGTCATTGTTAAGAATTTTAGCAGGGTTTGTCCTGATAGACACAGTAACAGGTAGGAAGCGTAGAGGTTAATTTACAGCGCAAAACGTCTCACCCGAGGTGCCCATCCTGGGCGGTCTCAGACAGAGCACGTATGAAACAGCTTATTCTGTGAAATGCTAGCGGATACCAAGTGCAAATCAAAAATAGCATAAAATACAGGGTAGCTATTCCACAGCAAGATGACTACCCACAAACTTCCTTGCCTAGCTAAGAGATACCCATATTCAGAGGGCAAGTAGAAATAAGTAGGAGAGGGAACACTTCCAGCTCTGTGCTCAGCTAGGGAGGAGGGCAGGTGGAAGGAGGGAAGGCTGTCAGACCTAGCTGGTTAACAGTAACCAGCTTTGAGAGCTCTAGCATTGCTCCTGCCTGGCTTCAGCAGCCACGTGTGATGCGAGAGGTGAACGTGTACCTCAGCACCTCTCAGACCGTGTCAGACTGCCTGGAGCATGCTGCAGTGTCCTTACGGCCTGCGCCTCCTTCCCTTGCCAAATGGCCAGTGGCTTGCCCTGCCCTAAAGCAAGGTTCCACTGAGGTATGTGCCCAAAGGTGGGAATTGTGGAATGACCCGATCCTGCTCTGACAGCACCTAGCTGGCTCTTAGAGCTGTAGGTACTGCAATACGTTTTGATGCTATAAATGTCTTAATGTCAGGTCTGTGAACTTCCCGTGTTACCTGTTCTGTTACGTGTTTGACAGCACACAAGTAACTCCTTTT
Source organism: Chionis minor (assembly GCA_013398295.1). Lineage (NCBI taxonomy): Eukaryota > Metazoa > Chordata > Aves > Charadriiformes > Chionidae > Chionis > Chionis minor. The sequence goes on along the minus strand of VZSF01003940.1, from coordinate 103,636 downwards.
TAATGACTGAAGACAACCTTCCAGAAAGCCAGGTCCTAGTGAAAACTGGGCAGGCTTAGTCATACGAGCACGCTAATTAGAAGAACATAGCAGTTGTCCCGTTAAAACGGTCCATACATCTTGGTATCCCCTTTCCACTAGTGGACATAAGCTTGGGGAAGAATGAAGACCAGACAACTTCTTAAAGTTGTTTCAGCCCTCACCTAATGGCCACTCCCCAAACTTGCTAAAATGGATGTGGTTTCTATGTAGCTAGTAACGCTTAAGGGTTTCCATGGACTTCTCAAGTTTGCCCTGGAGTCCCGTTTAAACTAGCATTCACAGTATCCTTACTGCTCATATGGAAAAATTTTTGTTTAGATGCGGAGCTATTCATGCAAAAGGATTTATGCCATTAACTAACTGTGACAAAAGAAAGTAAAATACTGGTCTCTCTCTGAAAAAGGGAAACCATCTGAAAATGTAGACCGAAACACTCTGAATAGGGGTCTGCATGTTCACGCCTATCATCCTTAGTATTTTAAATGTGCTTCATATCGGATTCACAGTTTAGCATCTCTGCCCGTAAGAGAATAGTGTCATCATGCTATAGTTAAAATACTTCTGCATGTGCTGTAGAAATTAACAGAAAATTTCATAGACTTCATGTGGCAACAGCTGCCCTTCTTGTGATGCTAGTATTGCAGATATGAAAGGTACAGAAATGAGAGCGAAGAAAAGAAATCTAAATTAATCGGGAAAGGGGGGAGAGTGAAACCACTGCAAGGTTTGTCTTTCTGAAAACTGCCTGATTGCTTTTCAGATCTATACTTCTTTTCCTGTTGACAGGCAAAGCTTGGGAATAATAAGTACTGCATGAATTAAATCTATCACGCTTGCCTGACTGGATACCATGTACTGGATCTTCAGACCACTCTGGGTTCTATCAGTGTGCCACTATTGATTTCTGTGCTTTGACAGAAAATAGCTGAGACACAAATGATGGGGGGGTGGAATCCTACAAACGTTTTTTGTGTTACTGTAGCTAGGAGCTAATGTAGCACCAGATTTCCCCTATCTAAAATATCACTGAGCCTGTGAGCATACCTTGGTACATATCAGTCAATAAATTTTAAATATTTCTCTGTTGATACTGCACACTGTTCTTTTGTGCCTTTCCAAGAAAGGACTATTGACAGCAAACCAGAGGGTAGTTATTTTTGTCCACCTACAGTGTGTCTATTCCAAAGCATCATCGGCTTCCCCCTTCGCAGTACAGCCATTCTGTGTCAGAAATACCAGTCATGAACTCAGATGAGAACGTAAATCCATCCCACTGAAATGGAAATCAGCCAAGATGTCGCACAGGTCTTTCACCAATTGCTGTTTATTTCACTCTGTTTTTAACTCTCAGACAAGTACTAGCTTGGAAAAGTTCTGAAAAGTATTTTATTTTATTTCTCCTTTTTTTCTGGTTTTTGACTCTTCCATTCTACTTTGTCTAAGAAAGGTCGAAGCCTGTCCCTGGCTGGACCTAGGAGAAGAAGTGGGACCAAAAATGCCCAGGAGTTGGCCTGCATGAGGAGCAGCGGGGACTCCTGATGGAGTACTGGGGGGGTACTTGTTTTTTCTGATGAAATGTAAGATAGAATAGGAAATGTTGAATATGCTGTAGAGTACAGTACACGTTGCTCCTGTGCATGGCACTCTGGTAAGACTGGGGAACGGGAGGTTCCACCTGAAGTTTTGCCGTTTGCCTTGTGCCACGCTCGGGTAAGACACAGTACCTTTCTGCCTTGTCATTCATCCCTTCAGGTTAGTAATCCTTTGGGGCAGGACTGTTTCTCCCATGCTTGTCTAGGACTTGGAATATTTTAATGAGGGATCTGTAGGAGCCACTGTAATTCAAATCATCAGTGATCAAATGGTTGGGTATGAATGAATGTGCCAGGTGGGGACACTAATGAAGTTCAGCACCTTCCACCTGGGCAGGAGAACAAATAGGTTTCACACCATGCTACAGTCTCCTCCCAGGTTTTTAGATTTCCTTCTGACTTACTCCTTTTGATTACTTTATTTTGCTTATAATTAAATCATAATATACTGTTAAAGGACTTCTCTGTGCATAAATAAAATCCAATTGGGTTCATCCCTATTGACATGTGTAGCACATTTCATCTGAGTGGTTATGGTCATTTTGGATAAATTCTGCATTTTGTCAAGGGTGAATATATGTTGCTGAAGGGAATGTATGCAGCAGTCACGGGTTTGCAAAACATGCTGCTCTGTGGTGTTTTCTACAGATGGCTCTGCTAGGGAGAAATGTTAAGCCTTAGGATTTAATCTCTCCTAAGGGAAGAAGACTTTATGTATCTTTCCTCTGTCTACAGTCTGAAGTACTACATAGCCTAGAAAATAGAAAACCCTAAATCATTTTTACATTTAATAACATACTGTAATAATGAATTACAGATCTGATTACTAAAACCTTTCAGTATCTGAAGTGGAAGTTCCTTATTATCTTAGGAGTTGGCTCTAAAAACTCATTTGTATAGTACCAATTTACAGCAATTCCTCACAACTTCTGAGTAGTGTGTTGTAAGAGAAGAGTATCACAGATCTTCCCATCAGGTACGGCTTAATTTAACTGGCGTGAGGGGACAGTGCATACAGGTGGCTGTTCAGGAATGCGCAGTGCTAACGGAGGGAGTTAAGGTCCCTTCCTTGCATGTCAGTTTGGGCCTTTCACTGGTGTAATAGTAGGATTTTGAGCAATTATTTTTGAAATCAGACATGGGAACATTTGGGAGAAACACAGCCGGTTATGTCTGTTGTTCGTAGCAGTACTTTGTTTTAAATCCCAACAAACTATATAAAATAAATCTGTGTCACACTCCAAATGCCTTATCCTCTTCATCATATTTGTATTTTATATGATCCAGGAAATGTTTCATTGCCATATGTAAGGCCCGTTTCAAGGCTGTTGTTTCAGCTCCTTGACAACACGCGTGTGGCACAACGGCTGGTTTTGGTTCCCTGGAGGCAGCTGCTTTTCCTCTTACAAGTTGCCAATGCCCCAAGGCAGAAGTGGCCTTGCCGAGGGCTCTAAGGACCAGACTGAATTCCCAAATCCCTTCTGGGATAGCAGCAGCGTCCTTCGTGCCACAGTACTGCTTTGTGGCTGTTGGAGGTGGTGAGCTAAGGAGACCATGTTTGGCAGGAATGTCATGTCTGACTCCTACAGGAGCCGTCCTGTGCAGTCTGGTCCAGAATCAGGTTCTCAGCCTGCCTAGAAGGCTCCGTCAAAGGTGGGGGCTCTTTTTCAGCCCAGCACTGCGAGATAGCTGAGACAGCTTGTGAGTAAAAGCTTAAGAATTAAAAAAGGCAAAAAAGCTTCGGTAAAAATTAAAGCTGCTCTAAAAGCAGCAGAAACAGTATCAGAGCAAAAGCCTCGGGACATACTGCTGTGTATATAGCGCTTCCTCAGTAACACACTCCTTATGATAAGATATTACGAAAATCAATTTAAATGGCTACTGTTTAAAAATACCTTTCCAGGTGATTTCTACTTTAAAGTTGGCTGCATATTCAGTTCTAGAAATTTTGAAGAAATTGGAAGATTTCATTGCTTCATTGAAGCTTCAATGAAGAAAATACCTTTTTTCTTTTAAACATTTTCTCGGAATGCAACGAGTTCACTATTTCAGCCCAGGTAGCAGTTGCTTTTTGTTTGAAGAGTTACGGATCCCCGTGTATCATAACAGTCCTTAGACAACTTGATGCACACTAACTTAACAGTTTCAGTATGAATCTCCCTTTATTTTAATATGACCGTAAAGATAATGGGGATTTCTTCAGCCTCTACAAGTTATTGTGGTGGCTGTCTTGGGTTGGAGGAGTTTACGTTCACCTGATTAAGAAAATTTCTCCACCTTCAAGAGCAAAGTGGCAAGAAGGAGCTGTCAGCATCTCTGGTTCTAGTAAAAAAACCCATGCAAGTAGAAACAAAGATGCTTCCACTTACAGAGCAACTGTTCCTAAGACATGATTAAAAATGTTCACATTTCCAGTAATGTATATATAACATATTCCTGTCATCTGCAGCATGTTGATAGGAAACCTTAAACAGCAGATGCTCTGTGGGACTTTTAAACTGAAGTCCAATCTATATAGGAGACAGAACTTATAATGAGACATAATGTAGTTGTGAGACAAGACATCACAGGCAATTTCCTGAAGGAAAGAGTGAGATTTAATCACTTTGGGCTACTTCTGCATCTACAGCTGAGGCACACTAGTTGCTCTGTCAGAGAGGGAGATGCTTGTCAAGATTGTTAGCAAACTGAATTGCTGCCAACCATTTACTCATAGACAACAGATGATTCTCGTAGACCATTTGTTTTATTTCTGTGCATTTCATCTTCTGCTTTGCTGTCTTTCGAAAATCCATGGCCTTGTATGTTACGACAACAGGACATTAGCAATTATTGCTGTTAAAGTGCTCCATACATAAGCAAAGCCCCCTCTCTGCCAAGTTAGTCATCACAGCTCGGTTCAGTTATTATCTCTGTCAGTTCTAAAAGTTCTCATTCTAACAGCTTTAATTACCTCAGGGAAGTAATTTTACAGTTTTTGATTGATAAAAGTAATTTTTCAGCTACTTGGAGTAGACAGTCTTGTGTTACTTTAAGTGGGATTTGACTCTCCCTGAAAGACTTCCAAGGCATGGGAACAACACATTTAATGGTGCAGAGGTGGGTGACCACTTCTTCCAAACTACCAGGCACAGAGAGATGGGGGGGATGAAATCCATGTTATCTCAAGATTCCTATTGTCTGCAGCTCACATAAAATATTAGCTACAATTAGCATTCTTGTTGCCAGTCTCGGCTAACATTCTGTTGCAGCAGTGTGAAGGAAAGGCAATACCCAGCAGATAATCAACTAGGTAATTACTCAGGGAATTACTAGGCAGTAATTCCTAGTCCAAAGGCAGGACATGGACCTGTCTAACCGGCAGCTCTCGGACCATTCTGCCAGCATCCGTGCTGTGTAGTTGCTGCCACTCCTCAGGAACGTTTTTCCAGTCTTCTGTTGGGATTATTTGCAGCGTGCAGTCTCCATCTTGATTTCTAGGTTGATTGCACAGATTGTAACTCACGGCAGATTTGGCAGAAGGACTGCAGGAGCCAAGGCGAGGAGAGACAGATGGGTAAAAGCGACATTGACCCAGTTGCCTTGTCTGAACTAGATGGAAAATTAGATCTTTTCCCATTTGATTCAATTCGGTCACTGTCACCATCTTTTCTTTATGGAGGCTAATACCTCCAGCCAAGCAACATCCCCAGTCAGACCCTTGCCACAGACTAACAGCACCAACCAAAGGGCCCAGAAAAGCCTGTTAAGGTGGATTCCACACTGTGCTTTGTGCATCATCTGATGTTGATGTGCCTCACTAGCAAGTTGTACTTCACTGGTTGGGAACCAGTGCTCTACTGTAGTCCAGGGTGCTGCAGCATCATACAGTGAAGGAGGAAAGAGAGTAATAAATTGCTCCTAAAATATATAGCTTTATTGTAGGGCATAATTCAGGACAATGACCTATCTGGAATCTCTGTCCAGGATAAACATCACAGATACCGATATCCTCCTAAAAGCGGGTAAAGGATCTAAATTGTGGTTTTGAAACACCACAGCTATTATTAAGAGCAAGACTGTATTCCAGGTGATTAGCATCCTGCAGACCACTTCATCTTATCTTGGCCCATGTCATAAAGGCGATTGAAAAAGTGAAAAAATGTAGGTTTCCATGGCAGTGTTGGGAATGGCATCTCCAGTTTCAGTGCAGAACATGTGGGAAAAGAAATATGTGGTGCAAAGGATTATGGCTAGAGAAAGGAGAAGAGGGTGTGTGGGCTGGAGACCCCATTTGCCAGAAAACAGGAGATACCACATTTTCCTTTTAAGCCAATAATTTTCAGGAGAAGCTCACTTCGGCACTTAGAAATTTGTTCTTAGAAATATAAAGGTGCAGTAAGAATGTGGGGGCAGTATTCAAATGCAGAAACCAAAGTTCTCAAAATCAGAGGTGAATTAGTGTTGGTGGTGCAGGGACTGTCCATTCTTTCATTTCATCTAGTTGCAATCAGCTTTTGAATTTTGGTGTGCCTTCTTGGCCAAGAAACCCCCTTTTGATTTGCATGAGATTTAATCAGGTTATTGAATTGTCAGAGTATCTGTAGTTTATAGAGGTAGTGTTTTGTGATTGATTCTTTTTTTCTTTCTTTTTTTAAACAAATAAAAGCAAATAGCATTACAATAATTCACACTTAGAAGAGTGTTTTCCCCATTGCATTTAATACAATTTCATTAAGTTAGCACAATTCAAATTAAAATGTGAACAAGATACTTGTTTAATATATCAAAAGGAAATTAAGTCTGGATTTGAAAAGGTGCTAAAGCTTTTCCTTTCATAAAATAGAATTAGTTCTAATTTGTTTCTGAAGCTTAAACTGAAATGAATTTATTGTTGAAATATAGACCATTATTATAAATCCAAGCCTAACACAATTAGCAAAGTGGGGAAACTTCATAAGGTTCAAATGAAAATCGTTGTTACGCTTACAAGCTGAGGAACAAATCAGCATAGCACCACTGAAATTATTAGAGCCGCGATGGGTAACACCTTTGAAGTTTATGACCGTGGGAGAGCCCAGGAACAGGGAAATAAAGAAATACACAAATATGCAGAAGATGTTCATGTTTTTTGTAAACTTCACACAGGTAAATTTTGACAGGTGTTTAAGATGAGATATCAATAATATGAACACATTATCTGAAGTCCAGTATTGGATGTAAATACGGACTAGCACTGCAAAGATGTCTTATTTGAGGGTTACAAATTCTCTCTTCCTGTGTTTGCATTCTTTTGTTTCTGTTCTTTGTACCATGTAGTGAATGAGTTTACTGAGCCTAATGTGCACACAACTGGCAAACATAATATATAAGCATTTGTCTAAATTGCTGGAAAACCAATTTTGAATTTGGAAATGTGACTATTTGTTCAAGAAGGTAATTCAGTTGTAATGGAAAACACCATACAGACCGTCAAAAGCAAATGACAAAATACGAACTGGAAACATCAGATGATGACACCTAAACAAGCAGCCTGATTTAGAAAATGTTGAAATTTGATAATTAGATCACTCTGTTGGGCAGCTAATTCTTAATTTAGTCCTAAATTTTAGCCATCTGTTTCTGGAAGGACTTGCGCTCTCAGCCTCAGTTGTTCTTTTTGTAAAGTCAGAGTAGTGTTACTTCCTTTCCTCAAAAAGATGGTAAGAGGATTGCTTTTTTTCACACTGCTTTGAGTATGGACAGTCCTGTAAAAGCATTATCTGGAAATTCAGACAGCTCTAGTGTTATCCTATCAGCCACTCATAGAGGCAAGTAATGGGTAATCAGATTCCTACTTACCTTCATTAGACAAGAGATTTCTCATTTAACTCTAGCGATAGAAAGATTAAGAGTCTTGTTACTCCAGGAAAATAAAGTTGCAGAGGACAGAAGTGAATAATAGTGAGTATAAAGCCATGGTTGTAAACCAATAGATCTGTTGTAATAAAGAAGTTTTAGACTATGAAATACTCTCTCTAAGCTTTATGGTCATACTTCTAATTCAGTACATGGAGACAACATTGCTCTTGGTATCACGTGAAGCAGAATAAAGCGGCCCATTAGTTGCATCAAAAGTTTACAAGGTGACTTCATATTTCCGCACCTGTCATGTGAAGACAGATTATGAGACTCTCCTGGGAGGTAGAGCAGAGCCAGTGGAAAGAGGTTTGGAGCTCGTCTTGACTTCTGTGACCTCTTCAGGTTAATAACTACTTACTTACTGCAGGTTTTTCTTTTTGTTTGTCGCAGCACTGGCGTGATTGCTGGGTGTACACAAGACTTTTTCTACATTAGACTTCTGTGTCAATAGAATCCCCTGTTTGTGACTGGCAACGCATTTTTCAGAACTTTGGTGAAAGAAGAAGGGTAGATATGCATGTGTCAGGCTGAAAACTGACTGTGCCAAGTTGATAACCATGTACAGAGAAGTGAGGTGCTGTTAACCCCTTTTGGTGGTCACGGCCTGTGACACAGTGCACAGCCTCTCCCACGGGAAGCTTTCTGGTGTTGCCAACAGCAGGTACTAGACCTAACTAATAAAAGTTTTCTCCACACCCAAAGATGGTTTATTCTCTACCACTGTCAGGCAGAATTTTGATACAAGGGAGCAGTTAGTTCTGCCACTCTCACTGCTTTTTTGTCTTGTCTAGGAAGCACATTGAAAAGTACTTAGCCAGTTTCCAGACAAAGATGGTGGTTTCTGACTGTGGCACGTGGGTAGAAAACTACATCTGACAGAGCGTAAGAATGTTTTTTCCACAGCTGCACAGTATTTCTAAACTATTCTCTGTATTTATCTGCAGTGACCTTACAAAAGTAATCCGCCTTTGTGGCTACAAAGCTTAATTACTGTAATTCTGCTTTAGTTTTGCTTCCATTGGGGTTTCTCTGCCTCATGCGGCTCTAGAGTAGCATTTATCGGCACACTTATTCCTTGGAATAAACTGATGTGGCGGGTTACCATAGGGTGCTGTCTGCCTACAAAGTGTCAGGTAGACTGTAACTTACCCTGTTAATTTTTAAAACCTGCAACAGAGAGCCAATATTATATTGCAAGGCCACCTTTCTGTGTCACCTCCCTAAAAGCTCTCTTTGTTTTGATGGTAGCCATGTTTCTCAGGTTTCCACTGCCCTTTCTGTAGCAACCAGTTCCCCGTTGCTGCTGGCATGTCAAAAAAGTGATATTCTTCTGGGTATTTCTGTCTATTTTGAAATCACTGGAGGGAAAAGTTTTCCCCGCTATACTAATTAAGGAGCATGCTGTTTGGGTAGCGCTGAGGTTGATATTACCTGGGTCTAGGCTTATAAATAGCATCTCTGTTTATTTGTTCATCTTTCCTGGTAAATACAAAGCCACCATACAATCAGCACTTCAGCAACACTAGTAGTGGGCAACCAATATACAGTTCAAATACAGGGTATTGATAATATCTGTGTTAGAGATGTCACAAACTGTGGTCGTGCGAGGTAGTCAAGTGTTCACCATTACCTTCATCTTTCTGTGAAGGAGGACTGGGCATACCTGCTGTCCTTACAGGTCATGCCAAACAATAGACGTGCCATGCCAGTGTAAATGCTACATGGTTTGATGTTCCAGAGAGCAGGTCAGATGCAGACCCACAGCCTCGTCCCGTACCCCCGTGGTGTGCCCATTGCCCAGCGGAACTGCAGAGGAACGGCCACGGGCAGAGAGCAGCCTCGGGAGCTGAGCTCCCCTCACCCCTGGAAGGGCATCTCCTTTCCAGGTGGTTCCTTTGCAGCGACTCCACTGCTTTGTTTATAAATTTTAAAATAATCCCTATCAGTCTTCAAAGCGCAAACTATGTTTTTTCGTGGCATACTAGCAAACTCTTAAATAACTAGGACATTGTATTGGTGATGAGAAAAGAAAGCATTTACATAAAGAACAGCTTGCCAAACTATAAATTTCTTCTGCAATCAAGAGAAAAATAAAGCCTCTAGATTCTCCTAGCACAAATTTTAGTGATTATTCTGTGCTATTATTTGATATGAATATTTTCAGTAAGACTGTAGGAAAAACATTGCTTGTAATCATTTCATAATGGAAAAACATTCATATGGGTCAGGCAATGTCAAGAAGACTGGGAATATTTCAGTAGGCAGCAAAGGTCAGCAAGGTTCCAAATATGTAATTATGATATGGCCTGTTTAATATCCATAGTTAGGGAAAAGTAGTCAGATTGCAAAATACTGGTTCTTTTTTCCTGATCTTACTGTAAATATGTTTTCCTGCAACCCTTGTGTGTCTGTCTGGAAAATAGGAATGGATTAGGAAGTAGCAGCGTACTTACAGGGCAAGGACCTAGATAGCAGCCCTGAGAAAGTACATTAGACAGTCAAGGGAAAACACTACAAACCCAGCTTCTGAACTGTAGCATTTTAATGATTTTTAGAGGCAAAAAAAGCCCTTTCAGCACCGTATAGATGTTTCCCTAAAGGAGATTTCCTTTGCTGTAGCTCCCCAACCCAGATTATAACACAGAAAGGGAAAGCATGGTTCAAAATAGTCAACCATTTCAGTGGCATCCATTGACAAAAGACAATGACAAAATGAAAGGGAGGAACATGAATAACATCAGTTCCTGATTTTACACAGTGGGAACAAGAGAATACGTCTGCTTTGGGCTTCACATTGCCATAAAGACATGGATGCCTGAGCCTCACTAGGGAGAAATGAACATATTTTATGCACCAGGTACAAGCGTGGACCCCTTCATGCTTTCCAGACTTCACAGTATTGAATTATACTGCTCTTTTTAATTTGTAAACTTTTCAAATTTATGAACCAGACATGATTAAACCACTCTGTAAAGGAGGTAAAGGAGTTATTTTTCCAATTAAACAAAATGACTTCTTTAAGTCATTGTTTTAAGAGATCTGTCATTCTGTTGGAGAGGATGGAGGGGAGGATGCTTCATCATAAAGAAATACTGGAAAATGCTGCGTTTTGGAGAAGGGGAAAAAAATGGTAACAAAATTTGTAGGTGATACTGAGGTGAGAGGTGCTATAAACACTACAGGAATCGAGACATAGTAGAACAAAATAGTGCCTGGTGAGAAAAGTATATGCACTGGAAATGCAAAATGAGAAGCAACCTGAAAAAATGCAGACAGACATCTCCTGGGGAAATTAATCCTGAGCACACGCATTCAATGAGCAAGAGAAAATTGGGAAATGGTAGTGATTAAAGAGACCCTGAGGTGAAGCTAGTCAACAAATTAGACAGTAGTAACAGTATGATATGGATAAACAACTGTGCAATTTTAGGATACATCATGTTCCAAATAATGGTAGTTTCCTCCTCAGAGAACTAGTGCAAAGTTTAGGCTTTAGAGATGGCTAATGGCAGAAGCAAGTTGACATTGGATTTCCATGGTGCGTGGAAGCCCCTGCTCTGGCTTACTGCACCGATGAGTTTCACTCCTGCTGATTGATGAAAACAGAGAGTAATTTCTCATGACGTGAAACGCAACAGCAACTTTCCTAATTATTATTTTCAATCAAATCATTACGATTTTCCTATAAGAAGAGAAATAATTTTAGAAAAATAGAGGTCTGGACCACTACATTGCTTTTAAATTTATTCACTTTGTACTTTAGACTGGGAGGAGAGCAATCATTTCTCTTTGTATTCTGATGCAAAACTTCCTCCTTCCTCCCCACTTCACAATTTTTAGTAAAAAAAATATATCATGTTAATCTAGAAATCATCTCAATAGTTAAGAATTGCAGTCACCAGTATTATCATGTAAGACCAAGGCAGACATGCAGTGATTCAGTATAAAGGCCTGAATGCACAAATGCCAGATCGATCCCTTTATACCAACAAACTCCCTGGTCCCCAGTGGAAAAAATCAGATTACAAATTGAGTTACAGAAACACACAAATGTTATCCCAACACTTTATTTTCAACCCTTCTTGTAACAGGGAAATACATCCTGAGCCAAAGGCTGTTCAAATGTTCAGGGAAGTACTTGCGCACTTGCTTAACATTAAACATCGGGCACCGTCTTGGACTCAGGGGTGATGTGAGGGCTCATTCCTGTGGTGACCAGCTGTAGCTTCAGCGGGAAGGACCTTCACAAGAAGCATCCAGGTAAAAGTAGACATCAACAACCTGCTCAAATAAAAATCTGCCACCCCCAAACACCAAAAATGTACTTCCTTTCCTCAAGAAAAAAATTGCTTAGACATTGGTGAGCTCTTTCAGATGAAGTAAAAAGCAATTTAAATTCCATCTATCATTAGCGTTTTCTTAAATTCGCAAAGGGCAGAAAAAATTCGTAGGTAAATATTCAATTTTTGCTTGCTTCTTTACCTGGGTCTCTCACAGCCCAAATTATACTAGGGAGCCTGTTCCACTAAGCTTTGCAAAGATGTTAGTCATCAAGAAGTTCAAGGTCAGTGCTCTGACTTGTGAGAGCTGTATTTGCTTATCTCTAACTTGTGATCAGTTCTTACCCTGCAGCAAATGAGGATCTAGTTTATGTTGGGTTTTTTTGTTTCACACTGGGGAAAAAAGAGACACCAGATTAAATTTTGGTCCCAACTATGTTGATCTAAATCTCTGCCAAAATAAGCGGAGTCCCTTTGGAAGAATATTCTTCTACTGCCTATGTCCCATTTTGCATTTATGCTTCCCTGCCATTTGTATCACTCATCCCACCACACCCTTGTGATGCCTGTCACTCTCAGAAGAACAGCAGCTTCTCATATAGTCTGAGCAACAAGATATTAGTATTTGTTTAATTAGATAACGCGATTCGTGGAAGAACTGTGAGCCACAGCTGATACGTGAACATAAAACAGATCCCTTGCTCTTTTAATCCCGCTCGCTTATTTTACATGAGAACAGAGTCTTTGTAAGGGCTGTACTGGAAGCTCATTATGCAAGAGGAATAAAATTCAGCTTCTTGTTTTTACGTTACTGTTGTTGGAGATATATTCCATATAGGCACCTCAACTGTAAAGAAGCCTTAATGTAAAAGAAAGAAACGATGGGATCGGGGTCAAGCTTAATTGGCTTTTGCAGATGTTTAAAGCATGAGGCCAGCACATTCATGTATGTAATGTATATGGGATGAGATTCTGGGGAAGAATTAAATGAGGGATCTTATAATGGCATACTGAATAGGTGTGAGTTTCCAGGGTTTGGTTGTGTGCTAAGACATTATGTTAGGGTAAATAATCCACAGTAGCTATTAAGACCAGTAGTACAAGCGGCACGATGCACCTGCAGTAGCAGTGGTGAGTTTTGCTCTAGTCTAACAAATCTGGCCAAAACCTCCTTAGGTGGAGAGAAAAATCATTTGTTACTTGGGATTCAGGAAGATTCCCAGAAAGACTTAATATTTGTACTGCAGAACACAGAAGCTAGATTTCTTTCTGTCGGGTGCCTAATCTATCAGGCATGTGAAGAACTCTGATCTCCCCGAGGGCAGTAACATATGGTCAAATCCTGCGCTCGCTTACCTTGGTGTCAGCCAGCCCTTGCAGTGATGTTTCTGAGAGCCCCGTGTCCTTCACGTGGGCGCTGTCCTGGGAGGGGTGGGGGGCGTTCGTCAGTGCCCTTGGTCTCTTGCTGGCAAACACAGGAGCGGTGGATGACAGCAGAATGTTGTCCCGAGGGAAATAATTTATCTGCTACCCACTTGGTCTCCGCAACAGCTTCCGCTGTATCTCCGTGTCGCTGCAGAATCTTGCTTGAACCACAACATCTCTTCTTTTTTTTTATTGCTATTTTTTATATCCTGAGCACATTTCTGGAGCTTCATTGTACCCTGATCACTTTGCGTGTGCTGTTTCGCAGCTTACCTTGAGAAAGGTTTGTTTACTGTTGCAGAGTAGCCTCAAAATTTAAGCCACCGCAGCTTTAACAAACATTAATTTTAGTTTTCAGTGTTTACTTTTTTTCTTTTTTGCTTTTCTGTATCAAGTTCTCTTAGTATAATCGTGTCTGAGCAGTGGGAAGTTTGACATTCACTCCCTGACATGCAGAAATTCCAGTTGACTTCAGTGGATTTCAGATTGCACTTTCCATAGGGAAGAATCAGAGATGCAACAAAGGTAGTTGAAATTGTAAGCAAATCAGTTATTCATTAAAAACGTGCACTCTTGAATGGATTGAAACTATTTCTGTAGATTTGCACTGAGCTTAGCGGGTTGTTTATCCTAAAAATGAAAAGGTGAAACATTCTGAAGCTTTGAAAACAAAACACGAAAAAACATTTTTCATTTCAGAATTGTATCATGAGATTAATTTTGTTATCACTTTTTTAAAAAAATTAAAAATTGAAAGTATTATAGCAGCTTCAATTTGGTGAGGAAAAACAACCCAAAAGAATCATTTTGGGTCAATTCACAAGTTTGCTTCTTTGTTTAGCTGCTAAAAAAATATCCCAAACCATTATTTATTCCCAAATACAGTTATTCTGACTGCAGTTCGGGTGCAGGAGCATAACATTTTTGAAAATGTGCCCATGTGCTATTTAAAGGCTGTGGTTTTTGAAGCAGATGCATATTTTCATTCTTTTATCCTTCAGGATAGTTCAATCAGATTCAGGAGTACTTTTTAATAAGGTTACTTGCTGCATGATTGGTTAACAAATCACATTTGTGAGTTTGTTTGATCAATGAGGAAAAAAACTCATTTCTTAAACCAAGTCCTGGATGCTTCCTGAGCAGTACCTGAAGTGGCGAGTTGAAGCTGGCAATACTGGAAAAGGTCAAAACCCCTTTTCCAGGACCCCAGTCTGAAAACTGTTACAAATTCTGCTACGGCACGCTTTTATTGCACATTAGTTTTAATAGGATATTATTGGTTCGTGAATACCCTTTTCCCAGATGCTGCCTACAATATAGTTTTTATTGCATAGCATTTTTAATGTGATTTTACTGCTTTATAAATACACTTTTTACCATTCTTTCCTTGATACTGTGGCTGTACCAATATGCTTGCACATTACCGTTACTTCTGTCTTAAAATCAAGGTTAAAGCAATCACAGTAGGACTTTGCAGAATGAATGATAATTGGAAATGCATCTAGCAGGATGCTCTTCGTACTGCATAAACAAACAATGCAGAATCTTTATTCATTATTTATCACTTGTTCTTTGTGACATTTCTTTACAAGGCATTTCTTTTTTCCTTTCATGGAGCTGAGCAAAAACATATGTCGGGCCAGATGCATCCATTTCCCTCTCTCCTTTTCTCCCACCTTGAATCAGTGTCTTGCTCAGTTTAGGTTCTGGCTGCACGTTGAACCAGGTGCTCCAGCCCCAGCAGCCGCGGAGTCATTCCGTCTCACGACACGCTGCTGCGTGTTCATCCCACTTGTCAGGCGGCTCTTGGGAAGAACTGGGAAGTTCTGCGCGTGTTGGTAAATGGGTGCCTGTTCTCCCTCCAGCTGCTCTGGGTCCAGCTCGGCGCCATCTCTGCCACCACGACTGCCTGAGGGTACGGAGAGTTTTATGCAGATCTGATTCACATCTACTGAATCCTTAGCTAACAATGTTGTGTTTGCTTGCTTTTCTCCAGTAGGGATGAATGTTAAAAATTAAGCTATTAATTTTCTTTGTAGTTAGTTCAGAAGAATATAGGTAAATGCATTTTTGCCTATCCCCACGTTTTTAACCAAAGCGATTATTGGACCTACAATTTTTATTTCACTTGATTTGCAAAAAAAAAGAAAAAAAAACCTGTTAAATTTTTATTAAATTAATACTGAAACTGATAATGTCTCTTCATACCTGTTTAATTAGTTGCTTTTGATACATACAGATTCTGACATCCTATTCTGACTCCTGTTTTGCTCCCAATCCCCTCCTCCTCTCCCTCAGTTTTTGTTTTCGAACATTGCTACTTCCAAATTTTCTCTATTTTGCTAGTTCCTCTTAAGTCGAACTCTAGGTCTTCTGTCTCCTGCACATATTTGAGGGAGACAATTCAATGTCGTAACCCTTTTTTGTCTTGCAGCAGCAGCTCAGCCAACCTGTTCTCCAGAAGGCAATTTTGCCTGATTTGGTTTTCACCACACTGTATTTTCCATATGAATTCCCCTTATTTGCAGAGTGCACCGTTCAGAGGTTTTAAAATACTGGGACAAGATTTGGGTACCTTAATATTCTATTTGTGTCCTAGTGTTCCAACATGTGTTAAAAAATTCATATCAGTAAAAAATTGCTGATACAAAATTTTAGGCTTCTGGGTAGCAGTAATATAGATGTCCTGACTAAAAAGCATTTATCCCCCGTGGTTGTGGTTTAGCATCCTCTTTGCACCTGATAGGCTGGAAAGCACCTGTTTGCACACAATACAGATGCACCATCCTGTTTTTTCAAAAGTTCAGAAAAAATATTTATGAAGTAATTCCATCTCTTCTGCATCTCTATTAAAAGTTGCAGATATTTGCCTCTGGTCATTGTGGATTTGAGTCTTTGTGTCTGTAGGAGCCCATATAAAACTTCTGTACTTTTTAACCTGTAATTTGTACTGGTGTCTATCTATTCCTCATTTATTCCATCCCTAGATTTAGAAGTAGGCTTTATTGTTACTGTTGTCTTTAGTTTGGTACTAAACCAGAAGTTGCCTGGAATTGTCTTCCTTCTCCACAGTATGGGTTTGATTTTAAATAATTTTTATTCACATTTTTCCGTGTGAATTTTCTTCCCAATCCATTTCTGTCATATTTTCTTCTGGTTTGGAAAATTAACCTCTTTGAAGTACGTATGTGTATGTATTTTGGTTGGAATGCTTTCGTATTATCCAGAGTAGGGCCTAGACAGGTTGAGGTCGCTGTTCCTCAGACAATGGCCAGTGTCTGGTCCAGTGACTCATCTGAACTCCTGCATCATCTCCAAGTCATGGTGGACTTAGCCCAGGTGGGTGACGGTACCTTTTAGGTTAGAAAGACCCTTATTGAAGTCAGTGGAAAAATGCCTGCTGACTTGAATGAGGCCCATGTTTAAAACTGGTTTTTGGCATAACAAACTGTTCTATTTTTGCCTGCCTAAAAAAAAAAAAAAAAAGAAACGATAAATGATCCTTCAGAACAGAATTGTTTTCATATTCTTTTTTCTCTCTTCTTGATGGGATTTGACTGGGGTTATAGCTTTGCAATTCTGTGAGGAGTAATGTCTCACTGTCCTTTGCTCTTTCTTACATAGTGAAGCATGCTGGTGTAATTCAATAAGATTCTGCTATGTACATATCTTCTGATCTGTGAAGAAACTAATTTAATTCCAAATTAACTGCTCTCAAAAGTACAATTTTTTTTTCTTCTTCTTCATTTTAACACATTGCAAGGCTAAAAGTAACTGCAGTCCAATTTTAATGAGAATAATTGAAGGAAATACCATCGATAAATGTCAGTGCATGTCAGAGTTACGATTTAATGGATAAAAATGCACTTCTTCCATTGAGTTGTATATTTTCACCCTGTGTAAATGATTGTTTATTCAAATATTTTTATGCTAAGCCTAATAAGTTGTACAGCCTCCTGCAAATGAAATTCTTAAGATGGTAAGAGTCTTATTTGCAAGATATCTGGAAGGGATGCAGATTACTATGAAGTACTTCTAATACATAGAGTAAATGAAAATATAATATGCCCTGTTCATCCCAAGGCTTCAAAAAGGGTGTTTCTTATTTCTGATGGTGAACATACCATTAGTGACTAAAATGAAATGAGGAGAGAATCCCAAGGATAGAGGTGCTTAAAGATTTGACTGGTTTTATGAGGAAGGAAAGCGAGATTGAGATCCTGTTCATATTCATAAATTATCTCCAGCTTCTCGTTGCTCTTCAAAACCCCACTGATCTTCACCTTAGCTTCCTTAACCCAGAGTCCTCCAACTTTTGTGATCCTCCTACTTCATCCCCTGCAGTTATTTTCTCCTTGATTTTGCCTACACTGCTTGGAAGCATTAAAATTACTTCAGACAGGTTTCTTTGTGTGTCCTTGGTGTGTCTGTTTTCATCTCTTCCCTGATATTTGCATTCTTCAGCAGACACAGTTGGTTTTGTTCTGTGTTTGTCCAGCAGTTAACAAAGTGAAGGGGCTCAATGTCAAAGGATTACAGGAAATAATGTTGGCAAGAAATATTAGGATAAAGTGTTCAAATATTTCTACGTCAAGATTTTTTGTTAACTCTAACCTTGTTATGAGTTTAAACACAACCATTTCATCGACTTGTTAGTTAATGAAGGTTTGCTGTCATTTTCAACAGGGGTAAGGCAAAACGTTTAAGGCATCCGCGCACGTCTTCATTTGAATAGTCACATATTCTGTTCTTTGGTTTTCTGCGAAGTCCTCAGCCTGTGCCTTGTTCTTGCAGCCTGTAGAAGGAACTACCTAGCTTGGGTAAAAAACCCACAACCCTGCTCATTTGCATAAATCACCAACCTTTCACATTTATCATCTTAATGTAGTTTGCAGATTTTTTTGCTCCCTCTTCTTCCCTCTCTACACATCCAGAGCAATGTAGAGACACCATCTCCACTCATTCTTAGAGGGAACCCATCCCAACATGCTAACAAGTTGGAAAGATAGAATTTTATACTCTGTAATAAAGGAAGTATCACCATGCACACACTTATCACATGAATATAAGAACTGATGTGAATTCTCTGCGTGGCATGAAAGTACGTGGATATTGAACAAAAATACAGTTGGTATTTCCTAAAGCTTTCTGTATTGAGCTTAGCTCTGAATTGCGTATCTACAAATCAAAGTTATACCTGCCATCTGGTTCATATCTTACGCAGAGTGAACATCCCTTTGTCTATATTAAAAATAAAAACAAGAGAAATAGCTTTTTGACCTTCAGTTAATTATCTTAAACTGATAAAGAAAGCAGGAGTTATTTCACAGTTGCATTCCCATATATACCGTTTCCACAGATTTTCCCCCAAAAGAATGATGTGAAATAAATTATTTTTAAGGAGATGTGTAGCTCCATGAATAAGAAGTCTCTTAAGTATTCATCATAATAAGACCATGGAAGTGTGTAGTAATGTCATTTAATTTTTTGAAGTGGACTCTTCTTCAGGCTCTTCTTCTTGAGTATAGGTCAAGTATCAACCAGAAGAAAAGGGTGATCAAGTTACATCAATAATAGAGGTCCAAAGAAGAATACTAAATCTCTTAATTTTTTTTCAGAAAATGGAAATAAAAATAATAAAGACAGGAATAAAACAAATTATATTCACCAAACTCTTCCCTTAAATTCTTCAAAGGTAGGAGCAGATAGGATTTTGGGTTGGTTTTGGTTTGTTTGGGGTTTTTTTCTGAATATAATTCAGTCTGATTGCTTCTGCATAGTGAATTGAAACTAAGGGAAAGCTTCATTAGCATCATGACATATACTTGTGCCTAAGTTCCATAATTCTTTCAGCTTTGACAAAAGAAAAAGACATGCTTTTTGGTCACACAGATAGAAAACTAATTAAGTTTTCTTTGAAAATGACTGCAAGCTTCTCTGAAATGAGGTATTTTTTCCCAGCTTTTGAATTACTGCAGTTCCAGCATCGTCTAAAAGTTACAGACCAAGAAGACTGAACCAAGCAGAGCAGAACATTCTTGTAAGAACATCTACTGTGCCTCAGAGAATTTGTTTGTGTATCTGATGGTAACATGTATTGTACTTATTTGGCCCTCAGCACCACAGACTGCTTTTAAAGCAAAGCAACTTGTAAAACTCAGAAGCTGCCAAGGTTGGCTAGAGCTGTCAGGTTGGCACAACAGAAGCCCATCCGGTCATACCTGAGAGCAGAGAGGCTGTGTGGCTGCTCACATAGCACCAGTCTAAATTCAAGTATGAGTTTGAAACACCGAGTTTTGGATTTTAATCCTACCAACTATCAGCACGGTGAATGGCTTTGCACCAAAAGACTTGTAAATTGTGTATTACTGCACTCTCAGGCATATATAAACTGCAGGAAGCACCATAGGTAATTTGCCTCTAAAAACACAATTAGGAAAAAAGAAGAGAAAAGTTTGATGATTTTCTAGGGCTCAGCCCTGCAGTAATTATTACAGCAATATTGTCATTAAAATCAGTGAAGGTTTTGCCTCATTGAATAAGGTCTACGGGAGCAAGATAATAATAAAAGAAAAGGTAAAGCGTTCTCTTGAAGAGAACTAATTTGTTCTCGAGGAAGTCAAGCAAGTCAAACAGTTATCTCACCAGTGACTTCTGAGAATCTGCAAAAATTGAGTTTAAGACATTTGTGACAGAATGCCCTCATGGCAGTAGCAAGCGTAGATGGTTTCAGAGAATCGGAGAATGGCTGAGGTTGGAAGGCGTCTGCTCCAGCCCCCCTGCTTGAGCAGGGTCACCCACAGCAGGCTGCCCAGGACCATGTCCAGATGGCTCCTGAACTTCTCCAAGGATGGAGATTCCATAACCTCGCGGGGCAACTCTGCCAGTGCTTGGTCACCCTCACAGGAAATAAGTGTTTTCTGATGTTGAGAGGGAACATCCTGCGTTTCAGTTCCTGCCCACTGGCCTTGGCCCTGGCGCTGGGCACTGCTGAAAAGAGCCTGGCTCCATCCTCCTTGCAGCCTCCCTTCAGGTGTTGGTACACATTGATGAGACCTCCCCTGAGCTTTCCCTTCTCTAGGCTGAACAGTCCCAGCTCTCTCAGCCTTTCCTCATAGGAGAGATGCTCCACATGCTCCAGAGAAATGCCAGGGTTTGCTTTGGACATTCTGATCTTGCTTTTATATAAGGTCTGATTTGGCCTATCAGTAGAGAGTAGTGTGTGCAGAGGTGCAGTATCTTCTAGGTCAGCATGTCTTCTATCCATCTGGTAGAGGTAATGACTTAAAAGCTAGGATATGCATGTTAGATGCTTTACTGTTGTCTTAAATTCCCTTAGACTCTATTCCTATACAGGTGTGTCTCAGATGAGGTAATTTGTGTGTCAAAGAACTGGAGGAAAAGGCAGCAAAGGCCGAGCTACTGTATTGGTGGACCAAGTGTGAGAAACTAAAAGAGAACCGCAGCAACATTCCCATCCAGCAAGTTTTTCTTCTAGCTCTTACAACTCTCTAGGGTCATTATGGATTCCCCCACTTTAAGAGATTACCCACTTAAATCCCTCCACCCAGCCTCTCCCAGCAGTACAGTCCAGTTTCACTGGACAGATCTAGCGTCACTGGATCCCTGCTATTCTGAAATTTGCTTACGCTTGTCACTTTATGACCCTTTTCGTCGGTGTGCAAGCTTTGTATTTTTGAATCGTATTGCCTTAGTGAATAAGAGGAATAGAAAATGTAGTAATATATCCTACTACTTGGAAATCCCACAAAGGAAAACATTTTTTTCTCATAGAGGTAAATGAAATTCAGCAGCAACACAGATGCAGGCTCTGCTCATTCTCAAAAAAGAAAAACCTTCCTGGGTTTCTCCTGCTCGAGGAGATATCAAAAATAAGCCTTTAAGACTGAACTTTCAGTCTCGTGGGCTGACTGAAGTACAGGAAAGGTTTCATTATACAGGAGTATTTGGACATGTCTTAGTAGATGTTTTTCAGCCACTTGAAATACAAGGTGGTCTTTCATTGTGCGCTGTGTTGTACAAAAGCTAAAAAAGAATAAGAAGAATTCTAGGAATTTGGGGCAGGGGGAGTTCACTTTTTGTCTGGAAGTGGTGGATGACAGCAAAATGAAAACTTTGTGAAAAAGATGATACTGAAGCACCTGATGTTTTTATGAGCTTTCATTAAGTGAGTTGCAAGTAGCTATTAGAAATGTTGGAGAAGTGCATACTATGAAGCACACAGAAGGGGCATTTTTGAGCAAAGACAGATTATACCAGTAAAGCTACTGTCTTGTGACAGCACCAAAGGGAAGGTTGTGTGTTTTTTGATGAAAAAAGTGTGAAGTCCTTCATCTCATTCCTGAGAGGCTAACTGATGTGTCATGGAGTGAAAATAGTTGAGGAAGGATTTGAGGATGTTTTCCAGGAAGCAGGACCTGTCTCGACTGTCCAGCTACTCCACAGTCGAGATCCTTAGGACATTCATCTCAACCTGACAGACCAAAGACTGGCTGGGTAGATTGATTTTGCTGGGAATCACGTACCAAATCGAGAGTATTATGTTTTGCCTGTTATAGAGGGAAAATGAGACAGTTTCAAAACAATGCATCAAAAGAAAATTATCCTACGCTATAGAGAGTAGCATTTGGGGAGCTGGCCAGTGCCACACGGGTTTTCATGCTCCTTATTTCAGAAGCCAGGCGTTTTTAGAAAACCCTACAGGTGTTCTTGCACAAACAGGACACCGAAGCTGTCTTGCAGATTGCCATTTTGTTCGTGTCTCATACTTTGGGTACTCAGGCTATTTCTCTGGAAAATAACGGTGCATTTCATATGGTAGAAGGTTCTGCTGGTTTATTAGATTATGTTTTTTCTGAGGAAATAAAGGTAGATCAACTTTGTGACAGACTTCAGGCAGCTTTGGGATAAAAAAGGCTTTGAGCTAAAGTCAGTCAGTGAAATAAATTCTGAATAACAGATTAGATAACTGAAAGTTAGCAATAAAAGCGGGCATGCGGATTTCCGTACGGTTGGTTGTATGTGCAATTTGATCTTAGTTCAATGTTAGTTTTCAAGGCTCTTGCCTGTAGTTTTGGTTTGGAAAGGAAGAAATAGTATCGGATGGTGTGACTTTAAAAACTCCTCATGGCAAGCACAGAGGCCTTTCTGGTTTCTGTCCTTTTTCTGGTACTTTAGTTTTCTTTCATGTTCATATGAGACTGTTGCTGTTAGGCACAGTCAGTTGGAAGAGGGCATAGAATAAAGCTGAGTTCTTGCATTGACATGGAGCGTTGAATGATCGCTGGACGCCCACTGGAGAGCTCACGCAAAGTTTCAGTAAGCCCAGGACTCCAGCTAATAGTCAGAGCCCTTCTCCCCTCATGCACAGTAAAGGTACAAGTGGCAGTTCAGAAGATGTATAATGATGAGTAGCAAGAGGAGAGATCACTTCTGAAATCCTACTGCTTTTGGTCAGCATTTGAAGAAATGAGTTAAACTGAACAGGCACTATAATTTAGATATCTATTTTGTCCACAACTGTTTGAGCATGAGGTGGCAGGAGGGTTAATGTGTTTTAATTTCTGCCAGTCCTCCTGTAAGAACAGTGTCACTTTAATGCAGAAGTAACTGAGTGTTCAACATGGTGACAATTTCCCAGCTCCTGAGTAAGTACTGGATTTTTCCTTCCTTGGTTTCTTAAAATAGTTTTAAAGACAAACCTCTTGGTAACTACCTGATTTCAAAACATAAAACTAACGTACTCTATTTTTAATGATTAGAGATATAAAAATATTTCATATTCTATCTACTATGCGAAAATTAACGCTGCATTATACTACCTCTTGGCTTGATTTAAAAATTTGTATTGCCGGCTGTTATGTAAAGTTGGATTTTTATTCTTCTGCTCTATTTTTTCACCTGGTAGAAGGTGTACTGTAAATAGCACATTTAATTAAAAAAAAAAAGGAAAGAAAAATGAAAAGCTTACATGGACGACAACATAAACAAGCGAATGCTTCAAAATTCAATTAAGGCTGAAGGAAAAAATGTTGCACTAGGGAATGTCTGCTGCAAAATAGGGGACATTTTCTGTGCAATGGTCATATAACTTCTTCAAAGAATGCCGGAGTTGTCATCACACTCATTAGATCGTGTTGAGAACGCAGCCTCCTGATTGTTTGGAAAAATATTATTATTTTGATTTAAAGGGGTGGGGAAAAGGATGCAATTCATTATTGTTAAAGCAAAGACCTGTATAACTGGGTGTCTCAAGGGCATTATTACACTCATAGAACTTCTTGCTTTTAGAGATATTTCAAGCTGGCTCCTGTCCACATCAGTTGGGAAATCACTACCATCTGAGACCTGGTCCTGCGTTTCTTGGCGCGCAAAAAATCCTCTTAAGTCAGTGGTAGCTTTGTGTGCAGGAGGAATTTATAATAAACCTCTCTTCATCGCTATTCAGCGGCTTTTGTGAAGTGGGAGTTCTCAGTTCAGTTCCCAATGGATGCCTTTGGCAGGGAAAGTGACCAGCACCACCACAGCTGGTTTTGTCTGGTGCTTTAGCTGGGACGCAGTCAATGGACAGGTACCTGCCCCCTCGCTGCCAGCTGCGACCCCGAAATCACAGACTATTGCCTGCTGCAAATGAAGCTGCGCGGACGGGATTGTCTCTCTGTTGTCTCTGTCTGGCAAGCAAGGATTGCGAAATAGAAGTTCGTTTGTTGAGAATCTTACCTTTCACAATCGTTGTGTAAGTTAAAAAAAAAATAGAAGACTAAGTAAAATAAGGGCATAGACTGCAATTAAAAAACTTTGCAAAAACATTTTTCCATTAGGCGTGGAGAAATTCTTCAGTAGCCTCAGCCGATCCATTTCAAGGGTAGGCAGATGTGTCAGTCTCCAAACAAACCGTAAAGCACTGGCCACCGCTGGTCTGCTTAGCAGTCCAACACTGTCTTTTAAATGTCTTTCGTAATGATTAATGCTAACACAGAATGCTAGGACAGTTTCCATATACTTCACTGCTTGGAGATTTGCTGTGCGCAGAGCTGCTTTTTGAAAGAAACTTTAAAACGCCAGGCAGGTAGCCGGTTCTGCCTGCCTTGCCAGACTGCAGCATGTCCTTTTCTCCTTTCCTAATGCTCTTCGCAAATACAGCTTTGTGTCACGCTGTTGATCCACCGTCTGTCTGTGGCACTGTCCATATCATATACGTGGCTTCTGTGGATGTAGGCAGCTTTGACTTTCTGGGCTTGACCAAGGTGGATCCGTGCCTTTGATCTGAGTATGACGAGTCACTCCGTTTTGGGGAGTGCAATACATGCAAAGGGCTGCAAGCCAGTATACCTTTCCGTAACGCAAGTACTGCTTCCAGCTGTTCCTTCTCTGGCTTTCCAGTCTTTTTGCTTTATTCCTGGACCGTCACTGAATCTCTCCTTTGCTTTTCTCCTCAGTTCCTGACTCTTACATGTTAGTCTTGTAGGTAGATAGAGAATGCCTGGGTCCATGTTTCTCATATGAATATGTGTATTCACACAATAATAATGGTACTACCCTAAATCTCATTAGAAAATATTCATGGTCATTTCAAAACTATTGAAAAGTATTTTAGTGTGCTGGTCTGAGAACTTAAGGGGTAGGGGACATTACTCATTACTCTGCCAGTTCTAGAAATGCTTAAGTAACGACATTTATTAAAAGCTGCCATACGGCTTGTCTCACGTGAATGCTGTCACTTTGTTACCTTTGGAAGGAGCTTGAAAATCTGTTTTATTTAGTGTTTATATGGATAGAGAGTAAGATGCTGTGGGAGGAAACAAATTAAATTTGAGTTTGATCACTTTATATGGAAAGCTGAAGAAAATGAAAGGAGAAGGGGAAAAAATAGCTTGTCTGTTGTTAATTTACTGCTTTGTTGGTTTGAGCAATAGCTAATATACCTGTCCAGTGACTTAAGTACAAGCTGTATTGGGCCTTTTCTGATACCAAGTGAACACATATCAACAATTCATGCTTTTTCAAATACAGATTTTCTCTAGAAGAAAACATCAATTATATGCTGTAGGTGTGCATATGACTTCTCACAAGATGCAAACCCCAGGCTTTCTGTCAAATGTCAACAAAGTTAAATTCTTGCTCATTATATAAATTAATGGACTCGTCTCTCAGAAGCAACTACGAAGGCAGAGAGTATAGTGTATACAATATGATGATGGAAGGAAAGAGGGAGAGGATTAATTCTTTTGCTTAAATAACGTCATCAGCATCTGGCAGAAATTGGGCAATGACATCTGTCATGGAACACAAAGCAGAATCTTTTGTGAGTAAGTGATAGAACAGCAATTGTATCTTGCAGCTATGGCAGTCTGCTAGCGAGGGAACCCGCGTCAGTCCTCCTTCAGGGCCACGTACACTGTGCAGGGTACAGCCAAGATCACCAAGTGGAAAATAGCCATAGCATGCTAAAATATATTTGCAGAAGACACGAGATTGAGCACCAGAAATCTACAAAGATGGATTTTTCAGAAGAATGTGTCCCTGTCCAGCATGGCAATTCATCTTCATCTAATAAGATATAGAGCACAGTCAAGTGTGCGTAAATCATTCCTTGTTTGTTCTATTTGTACTGTACGTGGATGGGATTAGAGTACTTTGGACACTGTTTATGTCAGAGAGAAGAAACATTGCAGCATTAAGATAAAGAAAGAAGGAGAATGCTCCTGTGCTACACGCAAAACATGCACCTCCACCAGTCTGCAGTCAGAAACAAGCTTTGAGTGGCGAATATTGTCTGGAAGAGCAAAAATACTATTTCTAGCCAAATCATTTAAAAACATTGCCCTGTACTAATTGAGAGGGCCTGGTAGGGAATAGCGCCCCTCAGTGAAAAACACCTGACACTAAAACATACTGAGGTGGAAGCTCCTCAGTAGGAATCGGAGCTCCTTAGTTCTTCCACTAGCTCTGGTGCTCACACATTGTGAAATGGGGCCTTTTATTTAAACTCAGTATGCTTCAGCTTTCCCACGTGCCTTATGGCATTTAATAGATAGGTCCATCTTAAAACCAGTTAGGTATCTTGACCCAGTAGTCTGGCTGGGTCCCAGGTCAAGGGAAAAAGTTCATAGGGTCAATGTTACCATGTTACTCATGAGGGAGGCCAATAGACCGAATAGTTAGATTCAGGAAACCTTCAAGCTTTTTTAGCATCTCATTGACCACAGCAAACCAGCGTGTTTTTTAAGACTGGAGTTCATTTGACTGTCTGGGGGGTTAAGGCCCACCCATTGAACAGAATAATAAGCAGAGATTATCAGTAATCAGCCTCCAGTATCCCAGTTAAGTCAATTCCCTTCACTTCTGCCTGAGATCATTGTATCACAACCCCAGAGATGCACAAACACTGCCAGTGGTTCTGCTTTATCTATTTCTTACATTGTAAAATTGCGACTTAAGTCCTGTAGCCTACAGACGTTTCAGTTGGAGGATGTTCTATTGATACTATAAAAATTATAAAACTTCCAAATCTGATTTATATGGAGAGTAAATGAAAGGGAGTAGAGAGGGAGAGAAGGTCAGTCGCCATGGTGAGATTTCTCTCAGTGCAGTGTCACTGACAGCCTCTGAAGCCAAGGATTGCTAGTCACATGGCTTAGGTATTTTAATGGGCACTAACATTCTAAAATTGTGTAAATTAGCTTAGAAAAGTTGACAGTGGTTCCCTGTATTTTTTTTGAGCATTGCTGCTATAGGGTAAATGTTGTCCTTTTTTCATCTAATAATAGCCTTGCTGAGATCAATATTAGTGTAGTTCTGTATAATGTGTGTAGTTTTGTTTTAAACATGTACATTGTATTTATGTCTCACTTTTCTGGGGAAAGAAAAAGAGGCAAAAAGGGGAGAAGAGGGGACTGGAAGGGGGAAAGAGAAAGAGAAGCAAAGAAGCAAAGAAAGAGAAAAACAAGAAGAAAGGCAGGAAAAGGAAAGAAATGGGGAAAAAGGGAATTCTCCCTCTACGTTCTAAGATTGTTACCTATTTGCAGCCCCTTTGGACAGGAAACTCTTCGCTTCAACCTGTGGGGACAATGTGCTGGTAGAAGAGGAATGAAAGGGAGACGGAATGATTCCTCAAAGAGGCAGGGAGATTCTGAGAGACGAGGATGTAGCTGCTTTGCTGCTGTCCCCTTCAGTGGCAGGAGCGCGTGGTGGCTGCCTCCCACGCAGTGGTAACTGAGCTCTGCCCTGCTCACACCCGTAGAAGTGTCTCTGCCTAGTGCAGAGAAACGCACGTGCTCCTTGGGATCGCGCTGCCGCAGTGCAGGCCTGTCCCTGGCAATCTCACCATCCTCAAGTGCCTCTCGAAGAGAAGAGGCTCTGAGAATTCATCAGGGCTTACGCTGCGGTGGGAGAATAATACTGTAGGAAATACAAGATTTGTAAGTAGCTTGCTATTTTCATTTGGTTTTGTTCTTTATTCACTAGTGATTCGTTTGCTGGAAGGGACAGACCATCTCCCATGTGGTCACAGCCCTTTCGACCCTGCTGTGTCAATGGGTCCTGCAGAGCAACCCCAGCCCCCAGCAGCACAGCAGCAAAGCCCAGCCCGCACTCAAGCACCGAGGCAGGGGACGCAGCATCCCACCCTGAACGTGTTTCAGCAGCTACAGCCTTGGGAAGAGACAGTCGCCCTCTGACTCAACACATAATTAATTCCCTTGTTGCATTACTAGAATTATTTGTGTCTTCATTGCAGCATTGCAAATTGCCTCAATTCCTCCTAAGAGATGATGCAAGAGAGGAGGGAGGCAGGGGGACGCTGTAACTGGGTCCAGACCTCTGAATCTGAAGTCACACGGAGATTACTCGGCCTCGCTGCTACAGAGGTGACTCCTGTGTGTACAGTCACGCGTATACTTGATTCATGTGCAGGATCAAGACTTTAAATACGATTGAGATGATTACAAATTGCGTTGGAAGACACAGCGTAGCATTACAGAACCGCAGTAGCGTTGTCATGCAACAGAGACACCAGTTGTGCTCCCCCTGCTGAATTGAAGGATGATAGAAGCATCACTTACTCTTTATATATCTATATAACCTCAAGTGTGCATGGCACAAATAATGGGGCAGAGAGAAGCACACGGATTTTGTGTGTCAGTTTAGTTCTTTAAGTCCTTCTGTGCCCTGTCCCTTGGAGTTCTTGACCTAGGAGAAGGCACGATGTGCAAGGGCTGTGGCACACAGTAGGTAAATAAAATGAAATGGTAAGTCTGACACTTGGGGCTATGCTGAAGCATCGTTTTTTAGGCACAGCTCCTAGTAAATTTCACAGGAAATTACATACAAAATTCATGGCATTATAAAGCGTTATAATTCACTGCTATTGTATGACCACCAGCTGCTAGCTTAAACCTATTACAATTTCCTCTCTAGAACAACGCAAGCTGAAAGGTAGAATTAAACTCCTTGTGATGGGAGCCACCTTTTTCGTATATTTGCACAATATCTAGTGCAGTGGGGCACTAATAACAATAGGAAATTTCAGCTTTTAATTTTAATCTGCAGTCTTCCTGGGTTACCGTTTACCTTTAAGGTGACTTAACTTTTTCCATGTAATTACAGTCTCTGGATCTTTGAAAAGGACTGTTTCTCTTGAGTTTTCTGAGTAGAATAAAATACTCTTATTAGCCTGTAACCTTTTTTAAATCCCTTTCCCATATGGTATTCATGTGACATCACATATTACAATATAGGATAATACCCTGGATAATATGTGCTATCATGAATATCCTTACTTGATGAACAGGGTAATTAAGACCTCTGCATATGGTGCATGATTACATATGGGCAACCTATTGGCATAATTCGTTAGGATTAAATCAAAATAATATATGACAAAAAGAAGAGTTCTACTAGCATATCTGATATTTTAATCCATTTCATGTTTGGGGAGAACTGAAATATTAATAAGCAGAAAAATAAAGTATTCAAATTAATTCTAGCAGGAAAGAACCCCAATTTTTCCCTCTTTTTTTTTTCTGTACCTGTTGACTTCTGGGACAGATGACAACCTGATACATTTCCCTGGAGGCGAACGTCTTGTGTTCCACAATAGAAGCTTTCATTAAAAAATTATGATTTGGAAGGTGATGTTCATATTCATGTGAACAGAATGCAGGTACACTTCTTTGCTAGTGCCTACAGACAGCCTGAAACAATCAATGTGACAAACAAAACCCCGCAGCTGGATCACTTGATAGCAACGTCAACGATGAGGATTTATTGTCAGTGTTCTTGTTGTTGATCCCAGCACAATCAAAAATACAGGGTCACTGATCGATAAGGTCCTCTTAAGTCATCAAGTCCAATCTAGCACTCTAATGAATTATGTCCTGTAGTTGCCCGAGCTTCATCTTAAAGTTAGCTACGCCTTTTGCTCTCGCTCTTCACAGAATGAGTCTGCCTCACTCTGATGATTTAAAAGCTTCTTCTAATTTCCAGACTAAATATGTGCACGGTTTTTACCCAATCATTTTTATGCCAAAAATCTCTTTTGTCTTAAATACTTATTAGCTACCATTGTGTATTTCTCTCTCCCCATCACGTGCGGCAGCTACATCACCTCTCAACCTTCACCTTGCCTGTCGTACGACAGGCTGCATCTTGCCCTGGTCACAGTACCAGCTCGTCAGTCCACTTTGAATCACTTTCCTGGAACTTTAAACGGCGTTCCAGGTGAGGACTTAGCACAGCCTCATGCAATAGCATCAACACTTTCAATATTTCCACCTCTTCTTTTCCTCCGCAAGTGCTGCTTGTGGTATTTTCTAGACACATCACTTTGACAGCTGACAGACATTCTCTGACTTTGACTAGTACCCACGTCCTTTCTCACCTCAGTGGTTTCCAACTGATGAGCTCCCGGTTGATAGCAGACATTCATGTCATTGATCCGGCAGCGCGTTACCTTGCATTCTGAATAACCTCCCAGCCCTGTGCAAACTCCTCTGTTTATCGCTCTTTGTCTGCTGCCTCCAAGGGCACGGGGAAGCCAGGCTGTGCTTTAGGTGTTGTGTGTTCAAGGAGCAGAGAAGGCAGGAGGAATTTATTTGCAGAGAAAAAATGAGAAGGGCGGGAGGGAGTTGGTGGCAGTGATGAAGGATGCTTCTTTCCTTTAAAAAAATTTAGCTAATTTAGCCTTGTTCTCCGTAGTTACTTTTGCTGAGGGAAAGGAAAGGTGAAATGACGATGATTTTTCCAGCTGACTGTAAATGACATCCTGCTTTGGGAAGAGTTTGCATTATTGTTGGACTGAGGAGCTGGGTACAGCAATTTAATTTTTTTTTCCCTTTGCAAATAACAAGTTTTTTTATAACTTCGCCTTTGTTATTGATGGGAAAAAATTAGTTGGTTTTGGGGTAATAATGCAAGTTCTTCTTAGCCCAGAATATGCCCTGTTTCATTACACGTCCTAAAATCAATTTTTAACAGAAGTTTTAATTACCTAATACTTTCTTTAAAAAGGCAAAGATGCTTTAGAGTGTTGATTGTGCTTATAGCAACTTGGCTTATTTTAATTCTCTTCCATCCCCATTATCACTTTCCTGTAACCAATTTTGATATTACTAAGGAGCTTTCACTCAAATTGACATACATCCAAAACAGCTAACTAAAATTAATACATTCTGAATCTGTGCTGCTATTTTTTTTGAATATTTATTAACTTGAAAGCAGCGAACCTGATATAATGGGAAGGAAGAGTCTTTCCTCTCTTTTCATAAGCAAATTTCCTGTTAAATTGTGACAGAGAGTACTCAGTCCTCCTCATTAATGAATCTGTCTTACACTTCACATGGCATGTGACTTGAGCAGTAAATGATGGTTTTGCAGCTTAGAACAGAAATACTTAATGATTTTTTGAGCTTCTTGAATTCCAAAGCTGGCCATTTGATCATTGTACAAAGATGACAATTGTCTCGATACCCTGATTAAAATGGAACAAAACATATTTATAACAATAGTTTATTCTAAGCCTAGAGATAAAAATGCCTTTCTGCTGCCAAGTAGTCATCACCCACGGCATGTAATTAGCAACTTGCCTTCCACTGGTTTGAAAGATATTTCTACCATGTATGCAGATAGTAGGATTTTTTAGGATAAGGTATTGAAAATGAAATAGAAACTACTGAAAAGAAACAATAAATGTATTTTCAATCTGAAAGCTATCAACTTTATAAAGAAAATGCATAAGCGTGGCTGGTTTCCCATATTGTTTGCTACAGAATAATCTTTAACCACTTCCCAAATGAAGGGTATTGTAATAACATGGAAAAAATGTAGTACAATTAGAAACTTGAACAGTGCTGGGTTTGGATTTTTTCTCTTCTCCGAGCTAGACTCCTAGTTGATTACTTCTTCGACCCCGTGTGTTCCTTAAATCTTAGGCCACGTTTTTCTCTTCCTTATATAGATGAAACTTGTGAAGGGAGCCTTTTCTGGTTTAACTAAGGGGAGAAATTAGGTCTTTGCATTTTACCCTTCACTGACGTCAGGCCGTGTCTGTTCTAGTACAGTGTGATACGGTCTCATAGTCTGAACTCAGCCCCGAGGCACCAACCTCTGACTGCGAATCGTAACCTTCACTGAGTCACTGCCCTGATCTTTGGCAATTTCATGGAGTAATATTCTATGTCAAGTATGTGGAGAGCAATGCTAATATCAATACCCGCAACAAAAATAGCCTTTAAGAACTCATTAATTAATATTTGCATGGTATTTAAAAGATAAACATATTAAGCATTGTTAATATTGTGGATTTATTAGATTTTTTAAAAAATCTAGTTTCTGATTAATCCAAAGAGCATTATGAATCTACAGTAACTTTGCCTTTTGGCTAGCAGTACTTGTAATAGCTTTAAAAAAGTAACAATGAAATGACTAATAACAGGGAATTGCCTAGATGCTCCTTGTTTTCAAATACCTAGGTCACTGTAATAGGTCCCTGCAAGGAAATGGCAACGAAATGAATGCAAATAATAATTAGTGTTTGGTTAAAAGGTGTATTTAACTTTTGAAATGGCAGGACTAGATATACTGTTTCTTTATTAATTGAAAACTGATGTTATTACATGTAATTCTCCAACCAATAACCTTTCCCTGGCTTGTGGAATGATGCCCGAGGTAGTCAGTCTGTCTATCTTACCGATACAAATTGTGGTGGGAGTGTAGTCATAACCACCATTAAAAAAACCACCAAACCTCAATTTTACAGATTTCAGCAGGACTTGGAAAGACCAAGAGTTCATTTGCAGACTTAGGACCTTGCAATGGTTAGAACTCTTTCTTGCAGTAATAGACTGAAAGAGTTAAGGCCACAAGTACAAGATAGGATTCAGTTCACTTGAGAAAAGTGATTATGCAAAAGGACGAAGTACTGGGTGAAGACTTGAATTTGAAGAAAAATGTGAATGAGGAAGAGACAGCTCATGTGTAGAGGCCAGCAGTAAGAAAGGCAAAAAGCTGAGGCTGTCACTAGGGAAGGTAGGCTACCTCTTTTTTAAGCCTATCCTTGTTGAAAGAAAATGGGTTTAAACGTGCTCCAGATAGGAGATGACTAAATAGCCAAGTTAAACTGAGATGGAACTGTTGCTGGAAGTTCTTAAACACATTTTTTCTTCTTTTTTCACTGTAGTATTTCAAGAGAAAGAGGGTAGTTGGAATTACCAGCTTGTGTGTAAGTGTGCACACATAGTTATGCGTACATATAAGGGCATGAGTAGTCAGCAGTGCTGTCAGAACACAATGTAATTTATATAAATAGGAATTCATTAAGGTACAATTTTCAAAGTAATTAGCTTGAAAATAACCAATTTATCAGAAACAGGATGGATATTCAAAGTAAGGATTCAACGCCAGATATGGCATGGCATTTCAGTGCCTAAGTTACATGTTTCAGCAGGAGAGTAAAGGCTTGTGTGTACAAAGCATTTTATTTTTCCCAAGTTTAGTTAATTCACACTGAAGTGACCTGCGTTCATATAAGCTGAAGGTACCCGATGGGAAATCAGGGAATTCAGATTCGAATGCATGTGGTGTGTCTGTCGAGGGACCTTGACAGGCTGGAGAGATGGGCCAACAGGAACCTCATGGTGTTCAACAAGGGGAAGTGCAGAGCCGTGCACCTGGGGAGGATCAAGCCCAGGCACCAGAACATGCTGGGGGCCGACTGGCTGGGAAGCAGCTTTGCAGAGAAGGACCTGTGTGTCCCAGTGGACACCAAGTTGAACACAAGTCAACAATGTGCCCTTGCAGGGAAGGGCTACCAGCATCCAGGGCTGCATTAGGAGGAGTGTTGCCAGCAGGTCGATGGTGGTGATCCTTGCCCTCTACTCAGCACTGGTGTGGCCACACCTGGAGTGTGGGGTCCAGTTCTGGGCTCCGTAGTACAAAAGAGACGTGGAGCTGTGGGGGAAGAGTCCAGTGAAGGACCACTGAGATGATTAAGGGACTGGAGCATCTCTCCTATGAGGAAAGGCTGAGAGAGCTGGGACTGTTCAGCCTAGAGAAGGGAAAGCTCAGGGGAGGTCTCATCAATGTGTACCAACACCTGAAGGGAGGCTGCAAGGAGGATGGAGCCAGGCTCTTTTCAGCAGTGCCCAGCGCCAGGGCCAAGGCCAGTGGGCAGGAACTGAAATGCAGGATGTTCCCTCTCAACATCAGAAAACACTTATTTCCTGTGAGGGTGACCAAGCACTGGCAGAGTTGCCCCGCGAGGTTATGGAATCTTCATCCTTGGAGAAGTTCAGAAGCCATCTGGACATGGTCCTGGGCAGCCTGCTGTGACCCTGCTCAAGCAGGGGGGCTGGCAAGATGACCTCCAGAGGTGCCTTCCAACCTCAGCGATGCTGTGATCTGTAGTGTTGGCCTACATCCTAGAGTCTTGAATCCTTCACCTGGAATATAGCTGGTTTGGGGAAACAGTCTGAAATGAGACAAGTTTCCTTGGCAAGGAAACTATCCTTCCAAGATAGTTTCCTTGGCACAACAAGTTTCCTTGGTAAACATTCCCAGGCATGGAACAGAGGACAGTTTGCTTCAATGCCTGATCTTTACTGAATATATGGACACAAGTCAGTACATACGTCTGGGAACGTATGTCGAGTCTCTGCCTTGTGTAACAGCAGCAGCAGCGTAGGTGTTGCCTTAGGTCATGGTACAGACAAGCAGTTGTCAATGTGCCTCTGGTTTCCACGCAGTTCAGTAGCCCCCCAGTTTCCCTCTCACCTAATTTCTTGTCTGGATGAACTCACTATTCATTTACCTATTCAGTTCTGGGGTGGTGTGCATCTGATGGGACCTCAGATGTTGCAAACGGCCACAATTGTGCCATTTGTGGCCCTGTGTTAATGCAACGTTGCATTACTACCGTTTGTGTTGTGAGGGGCTGGGGGGCAGCCAGAAATGCTGGCCAGAAGCATGCTCAGCAGTGTCTGAAGATGTATTGCTAAAAGAACGGCTGAGACATCATGCCCAGTTCACGCTGCAGTGACAGCTCAAGAGCAAAAAACTGAAAAGTAGCACCAAGAAAGATCAAAGCTGTTAATATTGCTGCCAGAACCGCTCGGTGCTACAGCTGCTGAGTTGCGGCACTGAAGCCCTCAGCTGTGAGATGTCTAGCACATCTCTGTGAGCATCCAAGTGCTTACGAGGACAGAGGGGAGCGTAACACGCTTCTCTTCCTGTTGGCCAGTGATGACTTAAAGCAGTGCCCACCACTCGGAAAGAGTGGTAGGGAGGGAAGCCGTGTGCATTTGTGAGTTTGAGCACACATCCAAGAATTTCAGTCGCTTGCGGCTGGCTTCCACCCCCATACCGCATAGCATGTTGTAGGAAAAATCCTTCATAATAAAGAGGTCCCAAAACAAGGCTGTCTCAGGATATCCACACAGTTGAGAAGCTTGATGTGGGAGAAAATCCCTTTGTGTAGAAGATTGAGAGGATTTCAGATGGACTCTCTGGTCTGTGGATTAATAACCTTGTGCAGAGTAAGCCCTCGTGTCAACAAGCCCTCTGTCCTACTGGAGGTCTAGCTCATGGGGCCTTGCACTGGTTTTCACTTCAGAAGTTTGGGGTGTTCCTTCACAGCGTGTCATGAGAATAAAAGGGAGAAAAAAGAGGAGAAAGCAGCAAATAATAGCATTCCTGAATCAAGAGCTGTAAATTCTGCTGATGTTTGGAAAAGGAACATTCAGACTTTAGCTTTTTCCCTTTAAGTTTCTGTCTTGGATGAGTCATAGAAGGAAAGGTCTGGACAGACAACCGCCCCCGATGGAGTTAATCCGGTGTATTGAATTGTCAGCCATTAGGTGAGCTAACAATCACCACGCAATTGTGAAGTAAATTAGTTAGATCAAGAGGGCACTTGTAAAATTTATTAATTTTATTTCTCATTTGTGAAGGCTGGAAGTCTGCTAATGCGGTTCAGGCAGGGAATCGTAACTCCCTAACCCACGGTAATGGAATAGCCCCGTCTCCGGAGTGAAGGATGCAGAGTGTCAGGGAAAAATACAGAGGCGGTTAGAAAATTCAATAACGGAAAGCAGTGAGGCTGCAAACACGTTACTTGGCATTCTTTTGAGATTTTAACCCCAAATTGTCTTAAGAAAATATAATTGACCTGATGGAATTTCCACCATTGCGCGCTACATTCAAAATGATTCCAAAATTGGGCAGATCCTAAACCTGCAGGAGCAGCGATACGTTCGATGAGCGGGTTTGAGTAAAAATTCCCCTCAGCATTATTGTGGAAGAGGCTTGCTTCTTTTTTTTTTTTTTTTTTTTTTGAGAAGCAAAATAAATAAATAATTACCCCCCCCATACTTTATTTAAAAGAGGAGGTAAAAAATCCCACAGCGGCGGGAGCTGGCGATTTGCCGGCGGTCGCAGGAGTCGCTTTGGGCGGGAGCCCCGGCTGAGGCGGCCGCGGCCCGGAGGAG
>VZSF01003940.1:0-67217 GCA_013398295.1 Chionis minor | reverse complement strand
GCCCCGCGTTGTTCCCCCGCAAAGTTGTGCGCCGCCGGCCAGGCGGTGTCCGGCCGGCCCGGAGGCTCCCGCGCCTCCCCGGCGCTGAGGCGGGGGGCGGCAGCGCTGCCGGGGCTCCGTCCCCCGCGCGCGGGAGCGTCCAGCCGCGCCGGGCAGCGTTCGCGGGTTGGCTTGGGGGTGTTTCTTTGGGGTTTGTTTGGGTTTTCTTCTTCACCGGCTCACTCAGCATCTGCTGCCCGCTGTGGTACCCGCACCGAGCCTTCGGCTGGCGGGGATTTTCTTCTCCCTTTCTCCTCGCCTCCTGGACTTCTTTCGTGCGACGCTGTTGCCCTCTAGTGTTTGCCGACATCGGTTGATCGCTGTGTCGAGGAGCAAAATTAGTCGTGGGAGTGCAGTAATTATTAATAACTTCAGGTGTTTATAGCTACTTGCGTTCCCAAAATCCCGTGCAGAAGTTGCTGTGTGTTACTGCTCGTCTCAACTGTCACATGCGACCTTTGGGAAATGGCAGGAAACTTTTATATTATTTAATTCACTACTTGATGTGCTAGGTAATCACTTCAGGTTTTGGCGTGGTGGGTTTTTTTCTTTTTAATCAAATGGAAAGTGGAAGCAATGGGGTTTCTCTCACTGTCAGCGTCACCACTGGGGTCTCTTGGAAGGAATGGTGACAAACTCTGCCTTATTGACTCTTTACACTTGGCTCCTGCTCGGCAGTCGTGGAAGAAAAGAGGGGCAGAAGTAATGGTACGGGCTTTGACAAAAGAACATGCCCTATGTTTACCTTAAAGATCTTGGGCAAATCAGGTAGCACTTTAGATAGTGGTGTATTTGCAAGCACTGAAAAATACTAGGTTTTGATTCGAAAAAATTGTATGAGACAGAATGTATTTTAAGATCCTCTGGTAGAAAGTATTGTATGAAGGTATAGTGGTAATTTGAAGATTAAACCAAACTTCTGTTACTTCTCTGTTAAAGTCTTCCAGGCCTTCTTTTAAATTATTTTAAAATACCATATGTTTAATCTTTAATGACAAATTCTGAGGCATGAATTCCTAAGGTTCTCCAGTAAGGCGTGAGGCAATACAGCACAGAGCAAAGGGTAACATAAGCACAATAGAAACTGAAAACTGCTTGCCCCAAAGACATGAAAAAACCTATCTATCTATCTATCAGAATTTTTGTACTGCCTAAGCCATTCCCTTTTTAAAAAACATACATGAGAGGATGTAGCCCTTCAATATTCACACATTACAAGGTTTGGTATGTGATACTAAAGCATCTCGATGGCTTCCCTTGACAGTTAGTGTCTCATCACCATCTTTTCAACTTGAAAACATCTTCTGATATGCAGTTGTAAGATCTCATTCTCCGCCTGGATTTGCTTGTCTGAGTTACCGCTGCTTGAATACTTCAGTTAGGAGAATGGTTTTGTAAGTAGGAGTACTCAGCATTTGGAGTTTCCTATTTTCGTAACTGATCTAAAAAGCTAAGCACTGCTGTGCATCCCAGGTTTGGGTGTTTTCAAATGCACTTTGCTGCTTCCTACCCTGTCGTTCATATATCCAAAGATTTACATTTTCGTAACACTAATGTAATGACTTCAGAAGACTCCTTTAAGGTCAATATTTCGTCGTGGCCGGCCAAAGCAGGCTTATATGTGCAAAGCAATTAAATAGGATTCTAATCAGTAGAGATTTAAATGACTACATTAATGTGCTGTATAATATATCTATTTTTTGTCCATTCTTCATTTAAAACTCATCCTTGATTTAATATATCAGGAGTATGTCACTAGCACTGTAGTAGCAGCCAGTTTGGTAAAGAACATTATCAGAACAATGGGGTTTACCAGAGGAGGAGAAAGAGACTTAAAAATACATCCAGGTGTATGTAACCAGACAAATGTGATACAGCTGAATAATATTGATGACTAATCCATCCTGAGCCAGCTCTGGGTTTTGGCAGTTCTTGATGAAAAGGGGTTTTGTTACCCTTTAGCAATGTTTTTTTATGTCACAACTTTGTTTTTTCTAATGAAGGGTCACAGTAAATAGTTGCCCTTGCACAGGCCTGAGGTAAGACTAAACTAGTCTTTTTTAGGGGCAGGATGCTTCAAAAAATGTGATATAAGAGCAATTTTTTCATTTGCTTGTGGATATTTTAGCTCAGCCCGTTGTTTTGGGAGTTTTTAATGCAACTGAATTCAAGAAAAATGTTTCTTGTAGTTTTAAGAATCTTACTGATATTCATGATACAACTTTAGCAGGTTTTTTTTTCAATTGTATGCAGTTTTACGCATCTTTATTTATGTGGGTACCTGGTTTCCTATTTGAGCAGCTGCTCATTACTGTATGATGATGCAAACCTGAAATTGATATCATTTGAGGGATTTTTTTTTCTTTTTCAGTTCCAGAAAATACAAATACCAGTTATGAAATTGAAGGGTCAGAACCACATTCATTTTCAGCTAGTGAGTCCAGAACATAGTATGCTTCTGCTGCGCGGAAAAGCCAGTCGTACAAAGCCCAAGGAAAGGAGCTGTGTGCACCAATAAAGACACCAAGGAGGGCACAATGTTTGTGGGGTTTCCATGACACTGGCAGAACAGAGACTGCCAGTGGCTGCCTGGGAGTCTGAGCCTGGGAACGGGGTTCCAGGCTGACTGCGGAGACTTCTGGGGGAGCTGCTTTGGTATTTATTACATAAATTTTACTGCCAGAAAACACAAAAATCAGGACTCGGGATTTCATGTTCTTTATGTTCACTTACTGCATCTGATTATTAGGCTAAGTCCCCAGCCAGTGTTGCCTCGTGTAAGTACTGCCGTTAGGGTTATTGTGCTGACATGATTTATAGAAGCCAAGAACTTGGTCATTTATACTTAGCAGTGAAACAACAAACTAAAGAAAGCTTCAAAGCGCACCGGCCTCCTTATGCTACAGTTCAGCTCCTTTGAGTTCTTCATGGTATTTGTTCTCTCCTCGGTACTGCCTTGTTAGTGAATTTTTTAAAAAAATCAAATAAAACAAATGAAACCCAAAGAAACCTACGGTTGAAGATCTCTCTTCTAATGCATCTGTTTCGTGCTAGCTGTCTGAAGATACCTGCTACTACCCAGCAGTATTGCTTAGAACTGTAAATCTTCTAATTAATAAGGTGATACTGATCTCCTAGATTCACAAGATTTTCATGTGAACTAGTCCTGGGCTGCAGAAGTCACTTCTACGGTAGATGAGAATGATATTGAGCCTTGCTGTATGCAGAATAAAATGCAAAACTTATTTCCATTACTCAGCTTTCTCTTAGTAAGATCTTCTCCATAGTGAGTCCACAAGTTAGAAAAAATTCTAAATATTCAAAAATGCTAATTTTCACATTAAGGAGGTGTTTTGATACCTCATACTTGGAATAACACAGGTAAAAGATTCACCAATTTTCAAATAGTGGTATGAAAACTTAAAATTCTGTGGGAGATTAGATGCAGATTCTTCTAAAATAATAGGGTTCTAGATAAAGAACAATGAGGCAGCTTTTATTGTTTCAAACTGTGGAAAAACACCATGCAAATTATTTTGTAGGTAAAACTTATTTCAGCATCACCTTTGTGGAACTTTGGATTCATATAATGTGTGATACCCATTTTCAAGAGCTCTGAGCTGTCGGTGGGACCGTGTCCTCCTTTTGTTGAACTTCACATGACTCCATTGAAATGTATGAGCCAAGACTGCTTATGCTGTCTATGGGCCTTTTTCATTGTTTTTCACTGAAACAATACTAACAAGCTGGAACTCTTGTGAAGAGGTTCTAGACTTTGATTATTTTTTTCTTTAAGGCTTTTTCTTATACCTGGATTTTTAATTTTTTTTTTTTTGTATTGTAGTTCCATCTGTCATGACTTCTTTATTCTTTTGTAAAACATTGTATTCTTTTGTCATGAAAGTAAATACTGTCCTTTTCCAAAATGCTGCTTTTAATGATTTACGCACTGTTGGGTCTGAATTACTGGTTTTACTGTTGGAAGTGATAGGAGACAAGGACCATTTTCCCTGAAGCTGCGTCTAAAGTTGTGGTAGCGGTCAGTATAGTGGTCTCGCTAGGTCCCACAGTGTGCTGTGGGTGATGTGCTCCAGAGATCTCTATACCACTGTCAGGTTTGGTGCGTGATGAGTTAGAGCACCGTGCTAAAATAAGGTATCAGTGGAATATCGAGCAAGTGCTGTTGCTCGGAGTAAAATGCTGCTGTTCCTCTAGGAAAGCAACTTTGTCAAGGCTTTGAGACTATTTTGATATTATTAAATGTGTGTTTGCTTTGTGGTTTTCTTCTATGTTCTTTTGAACTCTTGCCATGCAAAACAGTCCTTAAATAAGTGAAAATTACGTAAGCATCAAGCTGATTCAAGACAGCAGGCGTTTAAAATTTGCGCCTTATTCTGTTCTGTTCCCTTTGCTTCCTGTCCTCAGTGGTGAGGATACCAAGTCTGGCTGTGTCCTGCTGGGTCTCAGAGAATTCCTCATTCCTCAGTCAAACCTTGCATCTGTCTTGGCATTTCCATCCACTCCTCCTTACAGCTGCCTCCGTAGCTGCAGGAGGTAACTGCAGTTAGCAGCTAAGGATAAAATGACAAAGGTTTTCTTGAAGAAAATTTCAGGTTTCTGAGCTGGCTCCAGATTTTCTGCTCCATGGAATGGCGTTAGGAACTGTGTCCTTGCTGCAAATGTTTCAAGTGCTCCTGCTGCTTGCTTTAGCAGCCCTTGGGCTGCAACCCTTCCGTAATACTCATTTAAACGACTCTGGTTAATCAGCCATTTCTGGCCATACGATTAGATCTCACCGTCAATTTTTCCTGCTCCGGGCAGGGTTCTCAGGTTCAGGTGACTGTCTGGTTAGGAGCGTAGGCCGGTAAAGAATGAAAGGACGGACTTTGGTGGTTTCTGTCATAAGAATTAGGGGTATTTTAGGGACATGTTAGAGGAGCTTAGGGCTAAAACGAGCAGACAAGCATAGTGTTTGTAGGTTGTGTGGTGCTTGACTTTGTGTCAAAGAACTGATTCATTTGACTTTTGTCAGCAAGAGTTCTGCTTTGCAGGCTGGCATCTCTTCTGTGTAACCCAGGTCTGAGCTCTGGGGCGGGGGTAAGCCAGCCAGGGCTGTAGTTATTGAAGATAAGTAGGCATCTGTATAGCTTTTCTACAGAATGCAGTAAGTATTGATTTTAGCCACGAAAATTATGAGTTTCTTGGCATTCGGGCAGCTGAATTGGAAATGCAAACTGAAGAGAATCCTTTATGTGCATAATGAAAAATCATCTGTCTGGAAACATCTCTTTGGTTTTTCTCATTCAGGATGGAGCTCGCTCTTTGTCACTTGACTTCTTACCATATTAAATATGTCTTTTCTGCTATCTAAACTGATATTCTTGAAGCTAGTGTGACAAGGATCGGACATCTTAATACTTGAAAATGTTCTTTGAGTTCTTCTAAAGGTACTTTCAGATGGTTATTCCGTCTTTATGCGTTCAACTTCTTTTCAGATACATGCCTCTAGAAACTGGGATTATGCTGTTTTTGTCTAGCACTGATTAATGAGCCTGTATGCCTGGGTGAAAGGCAAGTCTCCTGTCTAAAAGCTATGTTACAAGTCTGTGCAGCTGCAGGTAAGGTTCAAGGCTGGGTGGAAGTCCATCCAGAACAGAAAGGGTTAATATACTAGTATTTGCGAGTAGAAGGTGAAGAGATTAGAATACATCCAGAAAGCAGGCTGATGTGGTGAGATGCGCCTTTAAAGGGAATCTTAATTATGAATGAGACAGCTTACAGTACACTTAGTCTTGATTCTTAATTTTGTTTTGATAAATAGGATGCCTCCTAGTTCCTGTCTTTCCCCTTATCTCATTTTCCTACTTTGTGCTCATCATGACATTGGGAGGATTGATCTTTGGGATTTTACTAAAGTTGTAGAAGTTACATAGATGCTGTTTATGGTTGGACTCAATGATCTTAAAGGTTTCTTCCAACCTTCTGTGATTCTGTTAATGTTAAGTACATAATATTTTTTTAACTTTTTGGAAAACCAGGAGTGAGAGGTCACCATCTTTACAATGTAGGGTGTAATGCATGATGTAGGATGCCTTGTCAAGCGGTTAAGTGACCCAAGTGTATGACATGTTGTTTTGTTTTGTCTATTGTTTGGTTGATCATTGGTTTTTTGTTTGGTTGGTTTTTTCAACTTGTTTTTTCCCCCTTTATTAATCTTTTGTATATCTCAGTAACTTCTGGATCACAAGCTGGCCATATTTCTTCCATTATCATCTGCTCCCTGATTCAGTGTTGAAGGTTGTCAGACATTCTAGGAATCAAAATTTCTAACAAAAACACAGTAAACCTCATAAAGTATGAAACATGGGGTAGAGCTTGAGTAGGTATCATTCGTAGAATCACAGAATGGTTAGAATTGGAAGGGACCTTGAAAGATCATCTATCTTCAACCCCCCTGCCATGGACAGGGACACCTGGTTGGACCAGGTTGCTCCAAGCCCTGTCCAACCTGACCTTGAACACCTTCAGGGATAGGGCCTCCACAGCTTCCCTGGGAGACCTGGGCCAGGGTCTCACCACCCTCAGAGTGAAAAATTTCTTCTTGAGATCCAATCTAAATCTCCCCTCTTTCAATTTAAAACAATTATCCCTTGTCCTATTGCTCCACTCCCTGATGACGAGTCCTTCCCCATCTTTCCTGTAGGCTCCCTTCAGGTACCAGAAAGGGCTATAAGGTCTCCTCAGAGCCTTCTCTTCTCCAAGCCCAACTCTCTCAGCCTGTCCTTATAGGAGAGGTGCTTCAGCCCTCTGATCATCTTTGTGGCCTTCCACTGGACTCTCTCCAAAAGGTCCATGTCCTCCTTATGTTTGGAGCCCCAGAGCTGGACACAGTATTCCAGGTGGGGTCTCAGGAGAGCCCAGTAGAGGGTCAGAATCAGCTCCTTTGACCTGCTGGCCACGCTTCTTTTGATGCCGCCCAGGATATGGTTGGCCTTCTGGGCTGCAAGTGCACGTTGCTAGCTCATGTTGAGCTTCTTAATACCAACACCCCCAAAATTCTCCTCTGGGCTGCTCTCCGCCCACCCTATATTTGTTATCCTGAACTCTCAAGAAAAATTTAATCCTCTGTTAATTTGTACAGAAGACTTCATGTCTGATATTGGTTATACTTCTGGACCTTCTT
The DNA here is from genome assembly GCA_013398295.1 of Chionis minor. Lineage (NCBI taxonomy): Eukaryota > Metazoa > Chordata > Aves > Charadriiformes > Chionidae > Chionis > Chionis minor. Next base: position 59,995 of record VZSF01003940.1, on the reverse strand, counting down.
GGTATTCACTTTTTAAGCCCCCTTTTTTTGTCTTTTCAAAAAATAAGTATGGAAGGATTAAGCACTCAGTCGGGAAGTGACCCTGTTAATGTTAAACCCATAGCTTATCCTAGTTCTATTTACAAATGGGGATGGATGTGTACTACATTGTGAAGTTACAACAGTGTGTTCTAGGTCTTCCTACCCTTAATAATTTTCAAAATCTGCTGTTAACCTTCCTTTATAACTTGTGGTATTTAATTATTTTATGCATGTCACATAGTTCAGTTATTTTACTAGAAACTTTTGACAGCAATTGTACTGTTGGCTTGAAAAAGGACTGCTTTCCATAGATACAAGTTAAAGCACAAGTATATCCTGAGGTGATCTGCCTCTTAAGTTAGCTTTTGATTTATTGTTCTCTTTTCTCAAATTTAAGTGCTGGAGCATTTTACGCCTTTTTTTTTTTTTAATACAAAGATATACAAAGTGCTTCCAACAATTTGCAAAACAGTATACGGTCTATTTGTTTACTTCTAATATTGCAGGAAAAAGTGTAGTTTTGTTTTAAAAATAGTCCTATAATACATGTAGTATAGAGTATATCAGTATGTATGTATGTATACAACAGTTAAAATGTGCATGTTTCATTAAGAACATCTTGGTTCTTCAAAATTAATGTAAGACAGAATTTGTTTAGTCATGTAGATTGATGTTCCCCTAGCTTCTTGGGGGTGGAAGGAGGAAGGTTGTAAGTTTTCTTTAATGTTTAGGTTGTCACAAATTGTCTGTTTGGAGTTCACTTTTACCTTTGGGTAAAAAATTTTCAGAAAACCAGTAAGTTCTTTGGCACTGTCTTGCTTTTCAGTTCCTCCTGTGCGTATCATCTTCTACTTGATCTTCTGGGGTAAGGAGGCTGGCAGATTTAGAGACGTTCAAATGCATGTGGCAAGTAGTGGGAGCAGGAATAAACAAAGCTACTAATACAAAATTTTTAAAAGAAACTACCAAAATTTTGAGCTGTTTGTTTCCAAACCTCTGTTTGGCAGTGATTTCTTTGCTCATTAGTTAAAGTTAGTTAAAGTGTGATGATACTTAACAATTAAAGCATGATTAAACTTCACAATTGCCTCAATTAAACTTCTGATTTTCTTTTCTTCTAGACTATACCTTCTGTAAAGCTTTGTGGAAGATAGCTGCGTGTGCTGCAATGGTGACATAAGTATTTCAGAGGACTGGAACAAGTTGTTGAGAATCTGTGTTTGTTTTTAATGCTGCTGTCGAGAACAATCTAAGGCAAGTAAACAACATGAGTTTTATCATGAAACTTCACAGACATTTTCAAAGAACAGTTATTTTGCTGGCCACTTTCTGTATGGTGAGCATAGTTATTTCTGCATACTACTTGTATAATGGCTACAAACAGGAAAATGAACTTTCTGAAATCTCCTCAGAAGTGGAATGTGGTGATCTTCAACTGTTGCCATACAAGCTGATGGAGATGAAGACCATGAAGCCTATTGATCCCCTGAGGACAGATCTTGTAGTGCTGGTGTTTGTGGAAAGTCAGTACTCAACATTAGGCCAAGATATAATAACCATTTTAGAATCCAGCAGGTTCCAGTTTCACCTTGAGATTGCACCTGGGAAAGGTGACCTCCCAGTGCTTATAGACAAAAATAGAGGCAAATACGCTCTCATAGTATATGAAAATATTCTAAAGTATGTGAATATGGACTCTTGGAACAGAGGCCTTCTAGATAAGTACTGTATAGAATATGGTGTAGGTGTTATTGGATTTCACAAAGGCAATGAGAACAGCTTGCAGAGCTTTCAGTTGAAGGGCTTTCCTTTCCATGTCCACAGCAATCTGGGTATTAAGGACTGTTGCATTAACCCTCATTCCCCACTGCTCCATGTGACTAAGTCTTCTAAGCTTGAGAAAGGTCCCTTGCTTGGAAATGACTGGGCGGTTTTCCAGATTAATCATACAGCTTATCAACCAGTGATATTTGCAAAAGTAAAGACACCAGAAAACCTTTCACCACCTGCTGCTAAGAGTGCTCTCCATGCCACAGTAATTCATGACCTGGGGCTCCACGATGGGATTCAACGAGTCCTTTTCGGCAATAACTTGAATTTTTGGCTGCACAAGCTGATTTTCATAGATGCCATCTCTTTCCTGTCTGGAAAGAAGCTCAGACTGTCCTTGGATAGGTACATTCTGGTTGACATAGATGACATCTTCGTTGGGAAGGAGGGAACAAGAATGAACACCAACGATGTACAGGTAAAGTATGTGCACAAACTAATGGTCATTACAGCAAAATGCCTTTTTTTTTTAAATCTTAAAGTTAACAGTTATTAATAGTTGTAACTCAGGGAGGATGCAGATCAGTAAGTAGCAATGCAGACTGTTTAGGCCATGAGAGAGAAGTCAGTCTGGCTTTGAGCAGTCACTGATTCCAGGTGTAGCAGTTCTTCCAACCTCCAGGCTGGAGGAGAGTCTGTGTCGTGTCACTTGTACCTGTACTAGAGAGCAATGTAAGGTAAGGTGACTCACCGGTTACTATCACTTGTTTTCTCCCAAGTGACACGCAGGTCCCCACTGAGCTAAGTTCTGTAAACGGGTTGGTGGACACCTCTGAATTCCGTTCCCCTTCCTGTGTATGGAAGATAGTCTCCCAAAAGGAAATCACAGACAACTAGTTGCTAAGTAACTGATAAGGAAAAGGGGGTAGGAGTGGTAGTGTTTTCACACACACTGCACCCCACCCAACGTGCACAATTCTAAGCCTAACTACAGAGTATTTGACTCTTGTCTGATGATAGCTTCTGTCTAAGCACGTGCTTCAGTGGCATTTGAAAACAGCACAGGACTTCAGGGCTGGACCCAAGAGCCATTCATATGTAATGCACATGTTGCTCGTCTTACAAGCAGAAGGTAAATGTACCACAAGACCAAAAGTAAATGTCAACATAAATGTTGAAGAATAGACTGGATTATTCGCTGTTTGAAATAGGTTTCCAATGTCAGGAGTTGGTTGCAACATTTCACCTCTCCTATCTCTGTTTTATGACTCTTGCTGGCAAGCAAGGTTTGTGTTAATATTAGTCTTAAAAGCTTGTTCTGTCACTAAATGACTTGACAATTTCCATTTTAACATTTTAAGTTGTGCATTCCTGAAGGTCATTTTTCACTTTCCATTGTGCTGTTCAAGTGAGGTGGTGTTGTGGGTCGGTAGGAGTAACATATTAACATTATTTCTTGCTGTATACCTTTGTGAAGAGTCTTGTTACAAAGCGCATACTTAGAGATCACCTTGCAAAGCTGCTACTTGGTCTGGAAACTAGAAATCCGTAATATGCTGATTGTTGCCCTGTTCGAGCTAAAAATAAGGGAGAATGTTTTGTCAGAACTTTCATAATGGAAAGAGGAACTGGGAGACGGAAAGGCAACGACAGCACTGTGTGCAATTGATGGTCATTTTGGTTTCATTTTTAACTAGGTTTTTGGTTTTTTCAGTGTTAATATATTTATCAAGCTACAGTAACCCTGCATATGTTGTGTCTTTAAACAAAAGGTTTGAGCTTGTAGTTACACTTTGCTTTGCTTTAAAATTGTAGCATATACACTTTTCCAAACCATTCTCTGCACATGCAATTACAAATAAGTTACACCTCCTAGATAACTAGGTGTTTTCTTTATGCAAACGAATTGCATGGGAGAGAGCTGGAATAAAGGTGAAACTTAGTAACTGGAGTTTCTGTGTAGAACATGATGGCAGCATTTGAGTTAGGTGGGTGAGCATGCTTTGAGAATCTTCCAACTGCAAACTCAAATTGCAGGAAAGAAATAAGGTCTGACCCGCATCACTGTCAAAACTCCTGTTGTTCTGCAAAAGCAGTAGTTTCTAGTAACAAAATATGTAAAATAAAGCCTGAATAAACCTCTTGCTGTGTTTTGCATTAGCAGCTTGAAACGGTATGTTTTCTATTGTTTCTCTTTGTGAGTGACACCTTAGGATTGTCATTTTAGGATAAGTTAGGATGATTAGTTGCCAGAATTAGTTACCAGAAGCAGGAGACTATTGAGCCAAATTTGATTAAAGCAGCTACAAAAGGATAGGCTGTATTGTTTTGGGAGAATAATTTGCAGTATGTCAGAATGTTACCTTCCCAAAATATAACTGTCAAATTAAATAGAAATAATATCAAAGTGGAAATAACTTTTAAGTAGGATAATTTCATTTATACGGAACTGTGTTCTGAAACAGTGGAATCTGAAAAAGTGTTCCCTTCTGATTCACCATCTACTTAAAGTTAAAATGTTCTATTAAACATGTTGTTAGGGCTGTCAGATGCAATGCATCTTCATTACTATTAATATCAAACGAGTTATCCTCTGTGGCACAATGACATGTGGAAGGAATGAAATAAAATCAATTTGTGGTAGTTGAAAATCCGTTATTGTAAAGTATATTTGCGGATAAATGACATCCTATTAAATGGGAGTATTTTACTGAGTTCTGCTGCATTGACTGTGACAGAGAATTGTGAGCTGCAAGTGTGAAAATAGGTTGCTAAATGTAGACTTCGTATAATTTTGGTACTCAAGATTCGCTCATTTCCACTAAGCTTACATTTTAAATACCAGCAGTGTAGAATAGGTCATAATGCTTTTCTGTGTTTTTGTTTGACGTCTATTTAATATTTTCTGGATATACTCACATCTGGTGGGACCATGAGCTTGCTGAGAGTAAGGTGAATGTTTCTATGTGTGCTCTGTTAATGCAAAGTAATCTAAAACACTTCAGAAAGCTCCCAACATCCAGAGAACCTCTAGGATTGGCTCTGCCCATTCTTCTGGATAGGACAGAGGTCAGAAACTGGAGGGTTACTGCAGAACTGATAGCAAAAATAATCACTCAGTAATTATTCGTTACCTGCCTCAACAAGGCAGCATTTGTCTCTGGTTTTCTCAGGCTTCTCTCTGTTGAGTGTATAGAGAACCTAGATTTGTTTTAGGACTGATTGATTAAGCACCTGAAGTTCAGGCACAAGTTACTGAGCAAGTTGAAAGCTTTGTCTGCACTGCTCTTTTCTTTGAAAGAGTTAAAATAGGGGCCATCATTGCAAAAGATATCCTGTAGGATTGCAGAAGTACAGGGTAGTTGTTACATTGCAATTCACAGAATCTCACAACGGCTGAGCTTGGAAAGCACCTCTGGTCCCAGCACACTTTGTCCAGGAGCCTTTTGACTGCCTCCGAGGAGACAGATCCTGATTGCATGTAAGATCAGGTTTTCAAGGGAATTTCTTCTTCAGATACCTAAAGGAGAACTTGCGAAATGACCAGAATAGTTAATATTTGGACGTTGGACTAAACTGCCCTCTTTAAAGTTTGTGAATTGGAGTTGAACACTTAGAAAATCACTCTCATAAGGTTAAGTGGTAATTTTTGATCAGTGTTGTATATTGACCCTGGAAAGAGGTGAAGTCAAAAGCAAACCCTCTAAATGTGTGTTTTCTGCACCTCTAAAGATGACGGAAAGTGGTGGTACTTCAGCTTGAGTTTCTATAACATCAGGCACACAAGTGTGAAGAGCCCTTCTGAAAATCTTTTGACATAATTTATGAACCTAAATCCTGTAAAACTAATAAATGGTCTGTTTTATTAAGCAACAGATGAAGTTTATTCTAGTTTCACCACAACTTATTCAATTAAAAAAAAAAAAAAAAAAAGACCCAAACGACTTGAAACTGTATTTAAGATTTTTAGACTGCCCAATTGTTACAGATTTGCCTGTCACTGTATAAAATCTGGACTGATAGAACATAGTTCTTTGACGTAACACACTGAGTAGCTGTCACTGTGCATTAACAGTGACCATCCGTCTTCATATTTATTTACTTTATCTTCCTCTGGTATAATAGAAATAATGGAAGAGAACATTTTCGTAGTCTAATTGCCTCCCACTTTGAAAATAAGCTTGGTAATGTCGTCTCGATGTTCATTTTACACTAACTTTTTTTCTCTCCTAATGTCTGTCAGGCAGGAGGGACCATTACGCTGTGACAATGTTATATTTTATTTTCATTCTGTCTTTTAGAAGACTAAGAGCCTGCACAGTGCAAATAATTCATTTAAATGGACATACAGAGAAAATCTATCTAGATATCCACAGAGTAAGTTTATCTTAATAGACCATGATTGTCCTGGCTGACGGTCTACTAATTTAATATCTTTTTTTGTTACAGTTACTCTTTGTGAAATTTTCACGACTACAAAGCATTGAGCTTTTTCCAAGGGAAAAGCAGCTGATAATAGGGGGAAAACTAAATGTGATTTTTTAATTTTTTTTTCCCCTATTGAAAGTTTATGCAGTGCTGATGGTCTAGGCAGTAAGTTGGTCTACCTTTTCCTTCATTTCTCCAGTACATGCACTTTCTGTATTTCCTTGAGAGTTTACCACATTTTCAAAATGAAAAATTAGAACACTGTGAAATTATTTTTTTCCAAATAATTGGTTGTGTGATCTTCTCTTGACTATCTTGTCCTTCTTGTGCTTTTCAAAAGAGGCATTTTGAATTGAAGTCAGGATGGGGATCTCCTTACTGTCTTCATGTAAGCCTAATCTTTTTCTACTCTTCTAATTATTCTTTTATAATTGCCAAGGAAAAAGCTTTGTATTAGCCATATCCATTATTGGGAGGAAGATGAGATCTTTTTTCCTTGTTCTATTTTGTGAGCACTTAGGCAATGCATCTATTAGTATATGTGCATTGAAATGGACAATACAAGCTTGCATCTGCAGTCTTCTGGCATTAGCGTAATTGAAGACTTGGGAAATAAGAGCTATCCTCTTTGTGTATCATCTGTGCCAAACAGTGTTCTGATAATGGAGAGGATTTATCCAGAAAGAATAAATTTGTATCATTTTAGTCTCCATCACTTGCACAGTCTGTCATCTTGCCCAGATTTTGAGGTTTGTAATGTAGACGTCTATATTGAAGCTAGTCCTCTAACTTTCTGTAGCACACAACACAGAAAAATAGCTCATCTTTAGGCAGCCACTGATTAAGTGAATTGTACCTTAAAAGTATGGATTTGTTTCTGTTGTTCATAAAATGATTCTAGATTGAGTAAGATCAAATATAAACCAAATTTGCATTTGGTCAGATCCATTTTCTCTGTTCCAAAGCCAACGCTGTAATTATTTTATTTCCTTAGTACATTGGTGGCCTAATCTTTTGTTTAATAGTTTAATATAATATAGTTTTGTTTAATAACAGATTTCTCCCCTAAGAGCTGATTGGTTATTCACTATATTACAAATTCGTCCACATTTGTCAGCACAGCTTAAATTACTATGGTTGTTTAAAACACATTAAGTGTCTTTTCACCTGTGTAGCATGTGTGGAAAGAAATCAGAACTTCCCATGGTAAAGCATACCACTTGGATATAAATTTAAAAAATAGTGACATATCTTTTGAGCTACTCTTGCATAGAAATGGCATAAATATTTGCCTGAGAAGAGAGGCTTAGATATATTTTGTGTTAAGGCAGAGTGATTAAAAGATGCAGAAAGCCTGAACTGTCAAGACACAGAATAGTTCCTGTCACAGGAGGAAGTCTAATTCTGCAAGTTAATTGCTTTATCTTTATCTATAGGATCACGTAGAAGGTTATCAGTAAAGAAATGATAGATGTGTCATCAAATGATTCAGTTGCAGAACCACTAGAGATAGTCACGTCTGTTTGGTTGCACTGAGCTGTAAATTTTTCCTTTGGGGAGACTGAAAAAAATATTTTTAATCACCTCTTTAAATGACATAAGGAATTAATTATTAAGAACTTCTGCTAAATCATTTTACTTCCCCAATGCATTAGCCATAGTACCTTTATGCCACTGTTCAATGTGCTTCCTGTGTGCATACATATATTCTTTCTTAATCTGACCTGAGGCTCTAAAGATATTTTATATTGACTTGGCTGAAATTATAAATAAAAGGTACATTCTTTTCTTAAGAAGAGTCAAAGAAAAGGAGTATTATTAACTGTGGTGTGTCTGTAGCTGTCTGATGCCCTTCAAAAACTGATATAACTTCTTGAGCATATTGTTTCAGGTAAAGTAGTGTGGAATATTATGTACTATGAGGCAGCAGAGAATTAGATCTCAGAACTAAAATATAACTTACAAAAACAATGCTTATAACTTCTTTTAATATTTTATGGTCTGGTACCAGCATACAGAATGCTTTACCAGTCAGTCATCTTAATATTTAACTTCTAAAAGCACTTTGGTTTACGTACTAACTTCTGTGAATTTTAATCTAGTAAGATTGATACAAGTGCTGCTCAATAAAGCCCAGCTTTTGTTCTAAAAGGAAGCGTGCTGATGTTAGAAACAGAAAGCTGGATAAAAGTCCTCTGCCAGAGAAGGGTGGCTGCGGAGGGGTGACAGGGACCCAGGAGAACTGGCTCTGCCTCGGGTACGACACTTCTGGGACTGTCAGGGCAATGTTGGGAATTCCATGCGCGCTTCCTCCTCCTGTTCTGCACCTGGGTAGAGCTAGATACAACTAAAGCCCATGGAATAGGCTTGGTGCCAGGATTAATTTCACAGCTTCTCCATGAAGACAAAAGCCTTGCATGGTAACTGTGTGTCTAATAATAGGCAAGTTCCATTTCGTGTCTGGGTAGACTGCCAGGCAAGTGGAGAGAAGGCTACATATTTTCGTGTGTTTGAACGCTCCTGGTCCATGCTTTATGTTGATACACATGTAGGTATTATATGTGGGAAGGACCAAAGGAAACATTCAGGAATGTTTGCACAAACAATGCTGCGTACCTCCCAGGGGCTGTGGGATGAGCATGGCCCTCCGTAGGAAATCTGTAAAGAGAGCGTGTACATCAAATAACAGCAGTGACATGCTCCTGCAGCTACACAAGAAGCCGTACTTGTGCCAAAATGGTAACTACCTTTACCTGTTCTTACTAGTTGGCTCAACTCTCCACATTGTTCATCTATATAAATACTTCTCCGGCACGGCAGCTATAAAAAGATGCCGTGTATCTGAGCCATCTTGCTCTGCATTGAAAATGTGAAAGTGAACGCTGACTGCCCAGTGGATGTTCTTTCTACCACAGAGTCGATTCCTGTGGGCGGTTTTAAGTGTGAGGCCGCTTCTAGTGCCAGTGCTGTGTCTGTTCTGAGGAAACCAAAGTTCAGTCTTCGTTCCTGTTCAGTGGTTTTCGTTAGTTCTGCTTTTGCTGGAATTCACGGCTTGTCTTGTTTGGTTTGTCAGTGGTGTGTTAGATAGTTGTTTTTCTGAAAAAGGAGGTTTTGGAAAAATAAAGCAGTTGGTTGTGGTAGTCCATTTTGCCTAGGAGTGTCATCAGGTCCTAGATACAGAGTTTTACAACTTGGTACTGATGTGCTGCAGCCTTTGAGATCATTAGCAAAGCAGTTTAAGTTTTGTTCTTAAGGAGGATAATAAAAACGCACTGCAGACAGACGTAGAAATTGAAGCAAACAACTGTAAAACATGGTACCAAAATTGGGCCTACCTCCTTCCTGATCCTCAGTCACCTCAAGAAGGCACAGATGGGCAAAAAGAGAAAAATCTGGGACTCTATTGCATAGGTTTCTTTTACAACGCAGCTGTGTGGAAAGTGTCCTTCCTTCTTACCTCTTCATTCTGGAAGAAGTTAATGCAACTACATGACCGATTCTTGGTAATTATGCTTACAAAACAAAGTGAAAGAAAAGCGGTTGGTTGCCAGGGTATATCTAATGCTGCATGCAATAACAGTGCCTATATGTGTCCAGTTCCAGTTCTTTTTTCTGTGTAAACTTCAACACTTGTACAGGTCAGAAGTGTTACTCTGCTTGGGAGTAGTCATGCTTGGGAGAGCATAAAAAACTTATGACCAATTTAAAAAGATATTTTCTGTTTAGGAGATTCCTTCTGATACTTTACAGTCCTGGAGATGGGTTAGTATCTCTCCTTAAAATGTATAAATCATAAATTAAATACCATTTTATGTGGCAAAAATTATGCTGCAAGACTTCTGAAAATCAAAGGTAGTGGAGAGAACAAATAAAAAGTCGGTGACTGTGCAGAGTGAGGCTCCATAGGTTTGTTCCAGCCTGAACCAGTAAATTCATGTGACGAAGGCCATGCTGCGCAGCACAGAGGTAACAGGTGAGGGCTGGGAACACCGGTGGCATTTTTATGGTGCTAATAAGCCGCACGGCTCTACTTGAAGTTTCCATTCACTTGCCCTTTCAGTGTTAGCACTCCTGGGAATAACCCGAGTGTCTCTGTTCCCATTTTAAAGAGAGCTTGGACTAAAGGTAACTCAGTTGCCTTTGATAGAACTCTAATGGAACTGGGAAGGAAGCTGAAAAATAATTCTGCATTTGTACAAAAGGTGGGGGGTTTTTTATGGTGCAAAATGTTTCTCTTGTCTCTTGCCCTTTCTCACTGCCTTCATTAAAGTTAATAGAAATGTTGAAAATGGTAATCCTGAAAATATTGTGAAACCAAGATGAATACTAAAATATACCGGAGTTTATAAAGTAAGCTGGCTTGAAATTTAAGCTGACTATGAAAAATAATCATTTAACATCAGGCAAGTACTTCATCTTACTGGCTGAGGAGGTTTCTAGAATATTGTGCTCAGTTTTGCACCACTTAATCAGAAATATTTAGAGAGTGCTTAAAGATAGACGTATAGGCAGGAAGTGTCTGAGCAAAAAATGAAAAAATAAAGGTTAAAAGAATTCAGTAAGTAATGATGACCAAAGCAGAAAGCAGTAGGCTGCAGATGTCTGCAGGGTATAAACAGTGAGGATGGATAAAAATATTTAATGTAAGGCACAGAGATATTCAAGTGTAGGCTGAATAGCCAATAAAAATGACAGAATAGAGGCTAATATCCAAAAGTAAAAGGATTATGCAAGTCTTTAAAAATTAGATTTGGCAGAAGGGTATGAAGTATGCTATTGGAAGAAATACAATATTGGCAGGGAATTTGTAATAAGATGTATTCTCAATCTCTTACAGTACAATCAAATGCAGAGCTCAGTTTTAATTCCTGTGTGTTGGTCTGAGTCTGCAAGTACAGGATTTGGCCAGCTGGGATGTTTATCTATGTAGATCTATTTGCTGTAATCTTGTCTTCTAGAAATGCAAACACTTGTGCAAAAGCAGGAAAGGTGTGTAAGTAACACTTCTAACAGAATCATCCCCTTGCATTTCTCTCACTAATGCCCTGCATTTCACTAAAGTCTTGGGGGTTTTTTCTGCTGAATTATATCCCTTAGACTAGGTACTATGTAGGAGTCAGTGATACTGTCCAAATTTTTATTGACTTGAAGTAAGTTCTTGACATGTTTTTTCTGTGTTGACTACATAAAATCATAAAAAATATGGCTTGAGAAAAGAGTTATATCTGTTATGTTATGCAAGCTTGTCTTGCTTCCTCTTCTTCTGTCACTTCTTTGATGCTGATGTAGCAGGGGAATTTCATTCAGCAACTTTAGAACTACTCATAAAGAGAAGGAAAAAAATAAATATTTGTGACCCTTAGCTGGTGAGCAAGCTGAAGGCTGAATTCCCAGCTGTTTTTGACATGGAACTTTGAGGCAGAAAGAGAAAATGAAAATCTTTTTGGTCAAAGATTTCTTTTTTCTGTCAATAAAGGTGGAGCATAGAGAAAAAGAGCTTTTGGTGTGCCTTGGCTCACCCCAAACATAAGGATAAAGGTAGACAGATATTTTAAATCAGATACGGTACTAAGAGAAGCACAGGAATCTTTTTGCCTCTCTTAGGGGGGAAAAAAGTCAACTAAGAAATATTTGTGAATGGATTGCGTCATTGGTGTGTTGCCCATCCCGTGGAGCAGTCGGTTTATTTAACGTGCCACTGATGTGCTCTGCTTTACTAAAGAGGGACAGCAACCAGCTCTTTTGTGGATTGTACATAGAGGGTTTGAGTCTTCATTTATTTGCACTTTATTTGTTCTCTAATATGTAAAACTAAGCGTTAACACAAATATCATACTGGCCTAGAAGCTTTAGTCTTGGGGCGGTGGGGGGGAGGAAGTATAAACAAAGAGGTGGACAAACTCTGAAGTGTTTCTCTTTGATTGGTACCAACATTTTAGCAATAGCTTGTAGTGTCCAATATTTCTTTCAAACTACCTAAATAGTGGCTTGTTATACCTTGGCCTGTGGATATGAGTCTTCCTGTGGTCATGTAACAGATTTATATTGTAATTGTAGCCCCTGTTACTCAGCGATCCATTCTCAATGCTGGAAAAATAGTGTAAAAATTTAAATGCTTGAATTTTGTGCGCCTGGGAAAAAATAGATAAATACCACCCACTATTGAGCTGTGATCATCTGCATAATGATGTAGACAAAACTTGGAAATCTTGTTTATTTAAAAATTCTGCTGAGCAGGAAGCACCAGCGTCAGGGCTTATGGGGACAGGTGAGTCTTAGTTTTTCCGGGCTTGGGCATTGAGGTCCAGAGAATACTCATGTTGAAGAAAAGAATAAGACTGAAGTTTTTTCAGAAGGCCATATTAGCAGACTGTTGGAGTTTGACGTATACAACACAGACACATAATTTTTATTTTAATTTCCTAAAAAAAGGGTATTTTTTAGTGTCCCTGTCAGTCCAGCAATTATACTGAAAGAAGGTAGATTTAGGTTGGACACAAGGAAGAGATTTTTTTTTTTATGATGAAGGTGGTGAGATGCTGGAAGAGGTTGCCCAGAGAAGTTGTGGGTGCCCCATCATTGGAAGTGTCGAGGCCAGGTTGGACGGAGCTTTGAGCAACCCGATCTACTGAAAGATGTGCCTGCCTATGACAGGGTGTTGAACTAGATGATCTTTGAAGGTCCCTTCCAACCCAAACCATTCTGTGATTCTATGATCAATGTAATGATGTGTGAACCTGCTGGCCAGTTTCGGTCTGATGTGATATTTATGGGCAATTCTCAAAGTTAAATTCCTGCCGGCCTCCAGGAGTTCAGCGTGGGGTAAGATGTGTACAAAGCAGCACCTGCGCTGAAGTAGAGGTTTCAGAGTGAGCTCTCTGCAGTTATTCTTGACTTTGACCTGCACCTGGCTTATCTGTGTGCTGCGTCTTGGAGCTAGTGATGGTGCACACTGTCCCTTTTTCCTCTAGACAGGGAGCGTGGGGCAGAGCGGGAAGGGAAGGATGTGCTTTGGAGACGTGATTGGGATGGTAGGTCCCCAGGCAGTGGTGTGAAAGGGAGTGCAGGTGGGAGTAGCAATTTGGGAAACAAATCTAGGGGAAACTAGGTTTTGTGGAATAAAGTTCTTGGTTTGTATGCAGGTCATGGGTGTAAAGGTAAACCTGAAATCTAAATTGCTTCTCTAAAAACCTTGGAATTTTGGACAGAGTAATGTCACCACCGACAAACTCTGAGTGGAGCAAATGTAGTGACCCAGCTGCAGCTTCCTGTGCATTCAGGTGAGGCCACCGTCGTCTCTGCTGCTGAGAGATTAGGCCTAGAAATTCTTGCAGAGTTGAACCTTCTAGATATTTTCAGCATTTGGTGGCTGTGGAGAGCCACATGTTGCCAACAGCCGGGTGAACGGGCCCTGAGCAGTGTGTGGTGGGTAAGGGAGTGCAGGCTTTGCCGCAGCGGAAGCTCGTGGCCAGCCCGCGCAGCAGAGGTCTGCCTGGCTTGGAGCGTAGCCCTTGTCCTCCGGCCAAACTCTGCCTGCTGTGCCTCTTGGCTGCAGTGACAGCTAAAGCTGGAGCTGGCGTCTGAGGAAGCATTAAATAAGAAGCAAATGTGCTGTTGATAATGAATGTGGGCCTAAGAGCTTGGATAATAATCTCTGTTCTTTCTGAGCTGGATGACTATAAAATAGATGCACTGTTAGACTTAATAGCCGTGCCATTGTTTTAACTGCCATGACAAAATATTGTGCATCCTACCAAACAAGATCTGAAGCTGTAGAAGTGTGGGTTGTCTAACGAGGGGGTGCAGAGGTATAAATGCTTTGCAGCTGAGGGCATTGTTTGAACCTGAGTTTTTGAGAGCTGACATTTACTGGTAGGTAGATAAGTGTCCCCGTGAATCGGTGACGACTCTGACAATTTATCTGCTGCTGCTGGGATGCAATGGAGACAAGCCGGACTAAGCAGGCACAGCAGAGTGGCCCAGAAGTGAACTGGGACAGGATCTGAACCACTGTCACCCTGAGAGGTGGCCTGTGGGGCTCGGAGCCGAGGCAGCTCAGTGGTTGTGTAACTTTCCGGTACAGCTACCCGAATGCTTCCCTTCTCGCTAACAAACCTCAGTTTCCTGCTGTACTGGCTCATCAACAACCACCAGACTGCACGAACTTAACTGGATAAGCATGAAGAGATTTTTAAATGCATTTTAGAGCCACTTTGTTTTTACTTTGACTTCTACTACACTCTTAGGAACTTACCTCTTTGTACTTGGAGTTTCATAAGCAGATAGATTGTTAGGCAAAAATGCAAGAACCAACAAGTTTTCCACTGCATCCTATCTCATCAAAATCCAGGGAAAAATATCTTATGCCTTAGTAGGGTGATTATTAGTTCTATTTCAATCGGTGTGGGGGTTTTTTTTTGACCTTTCACTAAAAGAAACGCAGGATTTTATTTCTGTTAACTGCAGAATAACGAGATCATTTAGCTGTTTAGTAATAGTAACCTCTTTCATCAAAGTACAGTTTAATTAAGAGCTAATAATAATTTCATATAGAATCCTGAAAACAGCATGCTAATTACTTTACTTTATTAAATAGTATTGGCACCAGGTATTTAAAACCTTCAACTTACCTTGCCATAATTAGCTTATTCTCATTAGCTGCTATCTCAACCTCCAAGAAGAGCGAAGGTCGTGAAGGAAGTTAGAAATATTTCTTAAATTGCTTGGTTGTACAAATTATTTACCTAGATGAAAGAGCCTAATTACTTGAAAATATATAATTGGACCATTATCAAGATCACTATTGTACGTGATATAAAAAAAACACCTCCAAAGGAAGACCCACTAACATTAAAACTGGGTGTTGTGATAAAAAAAAAAAATTCTGGTTGAAATCATCTGAGACATTTTCCAAAGTGGCTAATTATATTTTTAGTTTTTTTAGTGGACCTCAAATTCAGATACCTAGTGACAGCATCTGTGCACATAAAATGAAGTTGTGGTGCCTGGATTTTTTGAAAATCGGGTCTGGTATGTCTTATATTGGACACTGAAAAACTGCTTGTAGCTGGACTCCAGCCTGATATCTCATCTTACTGACACTTTGAAGAGAAGCTGCATTACCCAGTTAATGGTGCTTATTGAATTTATTGCGAAGACTCACACTGGCTTCTTCAGCTGCCAAGTATGGGCCTTAATATTATAGGAAGTCAGCTAAGATACTCAGGCGAATAGATATGGTAAACAGTCCAAATTAACACAAGCAATCAATGGGGGCATTGCCTGTCCTGCCCATTAGAGAGTCGGGCATTCCTGTTTGATAATTTAAAAACATGAGTGCTGCAGGTAGAATCTAGCTGTCAGTAAACTACAGTAACTTTTAAGTAACTGAAACCAGGTGCTTTGTTTCATCTCCAAGGAATTTTTGCATGCATTTTCTGGTTTAAATTCTGTTATGTTACATGGCTCTTTGTAAATAGGCGTCCCGCTGGCGTGTGGTACTTTTGAACTGTTACATCTTTTGAAGGACTTGGTAGATTTATTGATATACATGGTTTTAATTGAAATAAGAATTTGTTTCTTGAAGCCACTGTGTCTTATGAACAGGTTTCCCCTTCCCCATTTTAATTTTGTTGTACAAAGTAGCAGGAATAGTTGTCTTTGGCTCACATGGAGTATGATATTTGATGAACTTGAACATAGGTATTGTCAGCAGTTTAGCTTTCCCATCCCTGTTCCATGAGTCTCTATTTTTGCCGGATTGTGTCCTCTTGGACACCTTACTTTCACCAAGCTGTAGGGCAGTGTCCTTTCCCCACTTACACAGTTTAGGGTCTATTTATAATTTGTGGTCTTTGCCAGCTAAATACTTTGCTGAATAAGCTGAAGATTTTCTTCTCTTGTCCTCTCTGTAGTGTCAGCTCTGTTAAGAGAGCGCACAAAGAAAGCTTAAGCATTCTTCTCCTTTTGTCTGAAAGATATTCAAAATATTTTTTCAGATACAACCAGTATACTCAAAGCAATTATTCTTTCTCCTGCAGACATTAAATGTTTATGGTAATGGGTGTCAAAATGCTAATCTTAGAAATCCAGAAAGAATAGACATTGAATTTTAATGATGTTCCAAAATACATAATTTATCATGAGGGAAACATTTTTCCTCAGAAGCAAAATAGTCTGTCTGATAAAATAATGATTCCCAGCCATTTGGGATGGACCCTCATTGAGGCTGTCTTCGGTTGCTTCTTGCCGTGCTGCCTCTCGCTGCCTCCAAACGCCCCCCATTCCTGCCCACCGCCTTCCCAGCCCCCATCGCTGCCAGTTTCTCGAGCGCCTGCCGTCACCACCTCGGCGCTTCTCGCTTTCAGGCCCCTACCACACTGCGGCTACACCGCTTCTGTGGATCCTCACTGCTCCCTCCCCATCATCTCTCCCTTCCCTATGCAGCGTGTTCCCTCTCCTCCCTTTTCTGCCTCAGCAGTGCCAGGGCAAACCTGGGACTGAGAACTGGGCACAGCTTGTTAGCCTGGCCTCTCCCTGTGCAGCGTACTGCTTCTAATGTTGAGCGCCTTGCTAGTGTAGGGACTGGTATGTAAAACAAGATAAAGCAAACCTCAGAATGTATCTGGGAAACTTCAAATACTGATTGTTGAACTCTGAAGATAAGCACAATGCTCTAAAAATGGTAATTTTTGTCTGCTTCATAAATGCAAACTTCGGTCACGCGTATGTTACGTTCCTCAATTCTCTTTTCCGTTTCCTCCCCAACCCTCTTATTTTTTTCCTTCTTCCCCCCCTCCACCTTATAAGCAAGCGACTTCGTGGTGTGGATAGAAACTTTAGGAATGGTCAGGTTCTGCAGAAAGGAAAGTTTGAGGGAGGCAGGCAGTGTGCGTATGCCTGCGCAGGCACCTTCTGTTGCAGGGCTCTTCTCAGAGCATGGATGTGCTCAGGAAAGGCAAAAGGATGTCACAAAAAGTGCAAAGTAAAAGGACATCATATCAGTTGTAGCTCATTAAACCCCTATATTACGAACTCCACTCAGAAGTTAAAATGGCTTTAGTTCTGCTTCTTCCCTCTCTTGCAGGGATTAAACTAAAGAAGAAATGTTGTACAGAGAATTAAAGCTATTTCTGCATAAGAGCAGAATAAAGGCCCCATAAAGGGACTTCATGTGCTTAACTCCTGGGCTTTCACATTACACTTACTATTAATTTGTTTTACCTTTTCAGAAGGTCCTTGCCTTTACTAAAGAGCCAGTACGGCATTAGAAGTTTTCCTCAAAAGCAAAGTAATTCCTAATTTAATGACTCCTTTGATAGTATTGTTAGACATGAAATAGTAAAGCAAGCATTGAGAGATGAGATCTGCCTCCCCAAAAAAGGGGGAGGAGATAGGCTTTTTGGAAAACTCTGAAGCTTTCTTGCTTTTGTTACTGACGTGAAAGCATGTACTGATTTGAAGTTCAAGATACTACTGCTGCAGCATTGTGAGGCTATGTCAGTCTGCTTGCCAATTTAGTTAAAATCTGCATGATTGCAAGTAAAATTAACAGCATTTTCAATTATTCCACTTTTCAAGTGGCTATGTTCTTTTAGCAGCTTTTGAGTAGGAAAATAGTAGTAAATATGTTGGTATGACTACAAAAGGAAGTCATAGTTCCTCTTTGAAGCAGAGTTCAACAAAGCATTCTTCATTTATTTGTTTGATCAGCTGAGGTGTTTGGGTCTGAATATTTTTGTTGATGCTGAAGAAATTACTACTGTCTGTTTACCAAAGACAAGTTGACACTTGTGACTTCTCTGTGACAGACTATAAAGTGAAATCACATAAAGAGGTATTTGAGGACAGGAGGCAGGGTGGTTTCCTGGCTATGGAAATGGAAGCGTGTTTGGTGATAGGAGTTTTATCCTTGGCTTTACTGCTGGTTCACTTGAGCAGGAGCTATTGACAACCCATGTCATCTGTCCGTGCTTCTGTTTGTTCTGACTGTGAGATGAGAAAAATAAAATGAAACTGTTTCCTTTGTAAACAAAGTTGATATTTCTGAATGAAAAGTGATAAAAAGAGCTAAACGTTATGGTTGTCAAGAAAGAAAGAGTCCATCTATGCAAAGGCAAGAATTTTCATACGTTGGATATTTCAATTAAAGAATAATGCTTGTGGTTCCTTCTCTTCCATTTGTGATCTTAGAGTCCATTTTCTCCGAAATTCTCAGTCAGCCGAGATCCTATTGGCAATTATAGCAGCTTACATTTGCTGAGATGTTTAATCAGAAATTAAATAGAAATAACTTAAATGGGATGATGCTGATTAATCATCTGAGAATCTGGCTTTATTTACAACGTACATGACTACTTATATTCCTTTCATTGTACTGTAAACTTCTTAGATGCAAGGATTGAAAGAACTCTGTTGTTTTGCTGTTGGGATAACTTTTGTCTATTCCTTGGATTGTAATAGGGCCTTTTGCTGAGATTATTTCAGACTGCTGGTGAAGAAGAGGATCTTTCATCTTATATTCAATTCTCACATTTGGTTTCTGGCACAAGAAATTTCCTCAACCTAGTATGGGAGCTTAGGAAAAGTTGAAAAGAAAGTACTCCATTGTAGCTACCTACGTGAAAGTGATTATGCAGCTAGCAATTCATTTTCCATATAGTACCAGTGGAAGTATAACATATGCACTAAATAATTATTTGTAAACATATGAAGGCTTTACTAAAGAGTTTTTAAAATACAATCTTCAGTACTAGTGTATTTATATAACATCTCATACAGAAACCCAGAGGGACTATACATAAACCAATCATAAAATATACAGAAAATATCATCAGCTTACCTTCAGTATATAAAACAGCATTTAGAAATGAAATTTCAGGCTTTTCCTCCCCCTACTTTTCTCTTCTTCTGTCTTTCTGATAGAAACTCACAGTAATAGGCCCTGCCATCTGCTGCGATATATTTTTCATGAGTTTTAACATTTTGTTTTTAGAACCTGAAAGATGAGTAAAATGTCAAGTCACCCAGAAAATAATCATCGGCACGGCAGCTCAAATGTTATCGCAGCTTGTCTGTACAAGAAGTGGTTCACAGCAGGTCTGTGCCCTCCCTCTGCAGAGGGAGCAGGTACACCGTTGGGATTAGCCAATACCTTTTCCAACACCACCGCGAGGCTTTAGCAGAAGATCTCCTGTTGACTTCAATGCGAGGAAGGTGGCCAAAAAAACCAACGGCATCCCTTTCAAAGTTTGGTTTGTAGAAGGTGAACTTCAGAGTTCCGTGTTATTTGAGCATTACTTGGAGTGTCTTACTGTGACTGCTGGCCTAAATAAAATGCAGCCACCAGGCAGTCATCGAGGCGAGAGCGTGGTAACTGCACTAGCAAAACTAATTCCCAGTGAAGAAGTAAACTCTGTGCTGCTTTATCATAGAAATGTCATGGGCTTTTGCTACCCTTCTCCCTTCTGGAAGATCTCCTTCCAGGTCATGTTCCTCTGGCATTTCCAGCTGCTCTTTGTTTTTCCCGTTCTGTTTTTCCATCATGCTGAGACTAGACTGGAGCTGACAAGCTGAGAAGGTGTCGGAAAGGTACAGGATAAGACCTTCATCTCAGAAAATGCACAGGGTTCTTAACTTAATTTGGAGGGAAAGAACTGTGCAGCCCATTCATGCCACCTTGCTGTCAGGCTGCACTCAGGATCTCTTTCATTCAGCACTCTACTGTTAACATAAGAAGTGTACAGCCCTATCATTTGCCTCCTACATTTTTAACGGTGCAAAGATAAAATTATTTCATTGAATAGATTCCCAGCAGCTTAAGGATGGTTTTCATAATAAATCCTCTGCAGATTTGCTACCTTTCATTAGAATAAGAAGTCTCCTCGGTGATCTTTGCACTCTCAGATTGTGCAAAAGCCCTCGTTACAGTGTTGCAAGATTTTTCTCTTAATATTCCACTTCAGAAGTCTCGAGCTTGTTTTCAATTATCTCTATTCTGTGCTTCATTTTACTCGTTCCTTTAGAAAAGTCCCTTGTTCGCAGGACATTTTTCAGGCTTGCCAGTGAAAGAAGATGATCTTCACCTTACTAGTACTGTTCTTTGAAACTGCCTATACTGTTGTTGCTGGAGCTGCACTGCTGAAGGAGGCAGCGGGAGAGGCAAGTTAATTCCAGATCTGAGAGGACCTTGAGAAACAGGAGGCAGAAAAGTGATGGTTTTTTCACAGTTTTAGTTTTGTAATTAATATATATTTAATGAATATGCTTAGGCATAACGTTCTGATGCATTGAAACAGTGAACAAGGCAAGTACTGCAGATGACTCAGAATTGAAACCACTCATGTTTTGTCAGCCATGTCAGCAAAACTCAAATTTGCAACCCCCAGGACAGGGACGAATGACTGTCTGTCCTGTTGCTGCAGATCAGCTCCCTCCAGCACCGGCTTCCCGGAGCTCAGTGAGCTCCCCGAGGCCTCGGACGCAGACTAGCAGAGGGCTGGAAGGTGGCTGTGTCGTGGTTTGCCTGGCCTGGCCATGAAAACCAGATTGAGCCCCCATGTTGGGCAACTAAAATTACTGAAAAAAGCATTGGTTCTGTTTTACCTCAAACCAGGACAGGTTGTGTTCCTGCTTCAGGCAGTGCAGCCATCTCTCAATGGGGCCAGGTGAAAACGCTCAGCTCAGGAAGAGGGAGTGTTGGGAAAGGTGAGCACGGAGCAGGAACAGACACACCAGCTGTGATGTGTGGACACTTCCTACTGGGAATGGGAGATCCCCTGGGCAGGCTGCCTTGGGCCTCTCGTGAGGTGGGTGCGCAGGGGAGCCCTTGCTATTGTCACCCTTTTCCTGATTTTGTCACTGTGACATTGTCGATACAATAGTGTAAGGAAACGGGCTCGGCAGGGTTTGCAGATGGAGATTGTACTTTTATTGGAACTGACATAGATGAGCCTTGAAAAAGACCTGAAGAAAAGCTCACATGCCCAAAAGTTTCTCTGATACGTCCTCCATCTGTAAAATGGGTCATATTTTAAGGAACTGTAATTTGGCTATGCTATGCCTATATCTGGAGCTGGACTTGACTTTCATACTAATATTTTGTTGTCGTTGGCATTCCAGTTAAAAAAATAATTGTAGACAAATTACTCATCTAATGAAAATGTCCAAAGGAACTGTAATTAAAATTACTGGGTCATATTCTTCAGGGTGCCAAATTGTCATTGAATTTCAAGAGTGAGGAGCCTACTAGACCTTTAAAACTTTGAAAATCTCCAGTGATTTTAATATTTTTGTGCTTTTAAATACATTCCCCTTTCATAATATGCTTAGAGTTACTTTATTAAAGTAATTGTGCTATAATACATATTTACTTGGAAAAATCTTTGGTGACCTTTGACACATAAATATTTTCCTTTCTTCTAAAGGTAGTGCATGCCTGCCTGTCTCCAGGTGTGTGTGTGCCATAGCTGGCTGTACCCTTCTGCTGCGCGGTGTACAGTGTCACAGATCTCTGAATCGGAGTCCAATGCGTTCCTGAATTACCAACCACCAAGTGCTCGGTTGAAGTCAGACTGTTCGGAGGAACGTGCTCTCCACGTCTCAGGCTTTTTGCTCTTCTGTTTTGCTCTTGCTTTGCAGGGTTTTAATTTGCATAGGAAAGCTAGGTGTCTTTGGTACACCGGGAAAACTGAAAGAGCAAACAACAGCAGAGTGTTAGGAAAGGTAACTCCTGAAAGTAAGATGTAAATCTTGGAAGTGACAAATCAAGACAAGCATATTGAAATCGAAGGGCGAAGCTGTATCAGATGAATAATAGCTCTCCCCTTTCTTCCTGCATGCTGTTTTTTTGTTTGTACTAATTTAGTGCAAGTACACGTATGCTGACAGCCAGTATGCTAACTGCCTGGGAGATGAGTCAGAATTTGGGGATATTTAGGATTAAGTTATTTGATGTGGAATAGGCTTCATCTAGCTTCTTTCTGTCTTTCTGGATTTTTTTTTTCCTTGCCAATAATTTTGAAACATGACTAAAATGCTGTGTATGTACTTGACCTTATCTAGAGAAACATACTTCTAATAGACGCTGTTCACCCCTGTGAATGGAGCAGTGATCGGGGGCACGAGGGTACAAGAGCTGAATTTCATTCCTGGCTGTATCCCAGGTTTACTGAGTAATAAGCGGAAGGGAAGGTC
The DNA here is from genome assembly GCA_013398295.1 of Chionis minor. NCBI lineage: Eukaryota > Metazoa > Chordata > Aves > Charadriiformes > Chionidae > Chionis > Chionis minor. The sequence goes on along the minus strand of VZSF01003940.1, from coordinate 37,582 downwards.
TTTTCTCTGGTGCATACCTTTGTTTTTCTATCTCATTATCCAGGGAGTAAAACAATATTTAATAGGTGATCACCTTTATGAGGAAAATTATGGGGTTTGCATGCTGTCTTTAATCTTTAAATGGTAATGAAAATATCTATCACTTCGTTGTCACATACAAGAGTTGCTTTTAAATAACAAGACCACTTGGAAAGATATATGCCTGTAAAAATATTTATATTGTTACATTAAATTTCTGTGCCAGGTGTCATTTTCTACAGATATGTTTATATGCTGGGGTGTTGTTTTTTTTCAGGCCCTGCTTGACACTCAGAATCTTTTGAGAGCTCAGATCACAAATTTTACTTTCAACCTGGGATTTTCGGGGAAATTTTATCACACAGGTAAGAATGAAATACTAAAATCACTTTCATTTTGCTGGTGTTATTTATAGTATGAGGAAAGTAGGAATGATAGAGACTAAGGGCTGAGTAGAAAGAAGAGTTTCCTTCATAGTAGGATAACTAAAAAAATCAAATTGTTCTTTCTTCCAGGTTGCTTTGGGACATACGTTTGTGTGATTTGCCAAATCAAATTTTTCTCTTAAAGTTATTATACCAGGTTAACTTTTTGTTTGAGCTGTAGTCTGTCTGGAAATAATGATGTAGCTAGAGTCTGTAAACAGCTCTTTGTAGCAACATTTCTCATTTTTTAAAAAGGGGGACGGCGGGAAAAATTGGTGATGCTCCTTCTTTCCATAACAGTCCAGTAAGTAGAGCAATGATGTGGAAATAGAAGAGCCAGGCTGTAGTTCTAAGAGAAAGGACTAAGCCCTTCAGAAAAGTGTCCTGTCAGACTATTAAGTTTCTTGAATAAGAGGAATGTTCCTCCTCCTGCAAGCCAGGACACGCAGAAATGGCTGTCAGAGAGCCAGGAGGAGACCTTGCAAGAGGCAGCCCAAGCTTGAGATGACAGCTTTCTGTAGGGGTTATGTGTGTTACGTATGTGTCATTGGGTAATGGTAAAATCAGTCCTGAGGGTGGAATAAAAACATCTTTTACTGGTTTTTTTTGTAATTTCATTCAGTTTGAGCTAGCTCAGATGCTCACTACAGAACTTCTCCCAGGAAGTGGAGAGGGGGAGGCATGTAGAATAGGGGAACTGGATTTTTCTCTGCATCTGTTTCCTGAGCACACAGAGAATTTGGGTGGTGATTTTAGGTGGGCTGGAACATCTCAGGATGAGGCATCTATAATTCTAGTAAGCTGAAGTGCCTGCATTAGGTGTGGAAGAGATTGAATTCTTCCTCCCCTTTTAATAAAATTCAGTTCCTTCCAACCTGTTGTTGAGTGGTAAATTTCACCAATGAAATTAAATTTTCTGAGGACTTCATTGAGAGATCTATTGAGCTGCTGCAGTTTATCCTTGTGGATAGTTTAATCTCTACAGTGGAGATACAGCAATATATATTATCCATTAAAATAATTTTATACTTAAACCACTGTAGAAATAGGGAGAAATAAAAGGTAAGTTATTACGTAGGATGTGATATAAAAGAAAAAAGGTCTTCTCTACTGACAAACAGAAAGAAAAAGACATACATGTAAAATAGCACAGCCTCAGAGCCTGGAAGAGAGAGAGGCAAAAGACAACACAGGTGATGTCATATTGAGGGATATTAATACGAAAAGAGGGAGGTGAAGTGACATGTTAGCTGAGACTAGAAACCAAAACTGGATTTGTTCAAAACTGAAGCTAGATACACAGAGCTTGAATATGCTTGACTGCTGTGCATGTTACGTGGCAGAGGGATGAGCACTCCTCTTGTGCTCAGCTGCGCACCTGGGTCAGTATTAGTTGTCATACTAAGGAGAGAAGAGGCAGGGAAAGAAGCCTACCTTGTTTGGAGCTGAACAGCTGGAGAGGAAAGCAGCTGGGGCTGCACAGTCCACAGGTCTTTCTTTGGCTCAGCAGACTTCAGCCAGGCTTGATAAAGGTCCAGGTTTCACCCCTGCAATGCAGGTGGCACCTGCACAGTTCAGAGAGACTAGAGATGCTTTAACTTTTTCACATTCAGGACATCACTTCCTCCATCCAGTCCCATCCCTTCCTCCCCTTTCTTTTGTCTAGAATGGCCAAGGAAAACGGTCCCAAGTTTGTCGATGTCTCAGCAGGCAGAGGTGCTTTCCAGACCATTTCTTTGCCTCGATTGACAGTTCAGGTGCTCTGAAGGGAACATGCATGTGGATTTCCTGGTTTTGGCTGAGTAGGATTTGGCAAAGATACTGCACGTTTGTAGTAAAACTGGCCCCATTACTGGTAAACAAAAATGAGTTGAGTCCGTCTCTGTTAGAGCCCATACCTTCCTGTGGCTTTCTGCCCTGCTTGATATATGGCTTCCTCTCCCTGGTCTGGCTATCGTATGACCTTTAGGCACTCCTGACACTTTCTTTGATAGCATGTGAACATCACACAGGGCCCCATGGACTCATCTGGAGTCCTGAAATCTAATGATTCTACAAATACTGAGACATCATTACATATGTCCGCATATTTCATTTGCTGCTGTAGTTCCCTCAGAGATAATAAGGAATAAAATCACAGCAATGAAGGTATGTCACCCAAGATTTGCTGAAGGAAAGAGGAAGCAGCAAAAAGCATCTAGGGTTAGTGAGAGTGTGGCCGTATGGATGCAGAAAGCACCGGGGCTAAAAGGCTGGAAAAGGAGAATAGATGTTGCAAAATCCTGAGAGCAAGAAAGGATTTATCAAGTTGTGTTGGTTGTTGGGAGTAGGAACAATCAGAAAAGCATGAAGCAGGCACAGCGTGAAGAGGTGTTAAGCTATAGGTTGGCAAAGTTTGTCTCATACAGTCTTTATATGGGAGCCCATTAAAGGGTTATTTGAATTTGGCTGCCTTTGACAGGACTTTGTCATTAAAGTGCAGTGGGACTAGGATAAATGTCTGGGCTTGAGGGTGGAAGAGGTGTCCTGATGTGCCAGCTCGTGAGGCCCTGACACTTCCCGTCCTGCAGGTGCTGTCAGATACCCGGGCTGGGTCCCTGCGGGTAGGTTAGAGCGCGCCGAGGCACGGCCGGAGCACCCACACCGGGCTGTCGTTGCCCTCGGGTTACACGAACGGCCTCTGGAGCCCCCGCTGCCGGTACCCGAGGGGGAGCAGGGGCCCAGCCCAGGGGGTATCTGGGGTGCAGCTGCTTCTCTGGCAGGCTGGCAGGGTCTGGGCACAGGCCCTGCCACCGGTGTCTTTCCCACTGTAGCTGCAGCACGAGAGGTGTGGGAAGAACGGCAGGGCCCCACGCTGCTGCCTGAGCGATTCCTCTTCATTGGCGCCGCAGCTAGGAGTGGCTGCAGCACCCATTCCCCACTCCACATCCTTAGGGACTGGCAGGAGAGCGGCTGAAGAGACAGGCCTGGGGCTGAGAATGTCTCCATGAGCTCCAGCCAGCCTTAAAGTCTCTCCAAAGATGCCGATTTCTAGGAACTCCTGAATAGGCCATGATCAGAAAGGTAGGAATTAACGGGGAGGAGGAAATAATTGTACTATGCATAATATTTTGAAAAGGCTGCTGGAAAAAATACTTCCATATTTTTCCATTCCATAGGTAATGAGAGGAAAAGAAGTTAGATTGGGAAAAAAATTTACATTGGATAAGGAATACCAATAGAGACTTGTCGACACTTTCATTTATACTCTGTATAAAACTATCTTGTATACAATTTCTCTGTTTCTATCCCTTAGCTACTGCTGTTGCTGATATAGCGCATGCAGGGGAGGACACTGTTGTACCATGCATTCAAGATGCTGTGAAAACGGGGCTCTCAGTCTTTTACTTGGCTACAGTTACTTCAGGAAAAGGAATATGTACTTGGAAACATTTAAAATCCTCAGTACTTTAAAATGGTCACCTTTTCTTATGCTAGTTTCTTTATTTTCAAACATTTGTAAAAATGTAATAAAATAGAGGCTTTACTTCAGAGAGATTTTTAATTTTTCTTTTTTCTTTTTTTTTCCCAGGCACCGAGGAGGAAGATGAAGGTGATGACCTGCTGTTGAGGTCTGTAGATGAATTTTGGTGGTTTCCCCATATGTGGAGTCACATGCAGCCTCACCTCTTCCACAATGAGTCCTCACTGGTGGAGCAGATGATGCTCAACAAAAAATTTGCCTTAGTAAGTTATATTTTTGCATTTTATATTGAATTTTAGTATTCAGAAACCATTATTTCTATTTTGTTGGAAAATCAGTCCTTGTAGAATTTGTTTTAATCTCAATGAATTGGAAAAAAAGAAAGTTTTGCACTCACTTTTTTGTGCTATGAAAATTCTGTTTCTCTACAGTTTGAATTTCCTTCTCAATCGAAGTTTGATTTTTTTTTTTGGTATTACTTCATGAAAAAATCTGAATGGAAAGATTCTTTCAGAATGAAGAATTAATGTGTTCCCATCTTGGAAAGTCAACACAGATAATTCTTCTTTTTCAATATTTTCTTAAATAAAATTTTGTCCAAATAGTTCATTGTTTAGATTTTCAGAAAACTGGGGTTTTTTTTCCTAGAATAAATACTCCATCAAAACATGTCAAATGACTTTATGAAAATACTGCATGTTAGGATTAATGAAGTGTGCCACATTTTCAAAAATGCTTTTCTGCAGTGATACCTAGTGACATCGTATGTATTTCCTTTGGACCAGCTTTATAAAACCTGGTTTTAAAAAGCATTGCCTTTACTAATTGTTTATTCACAGTAGAGCTCCGGGGGGGGCAGAATTGGTGAGAATATAAAAAAATATAAACCCATATCTTTAGGTCTGAGGATACTAGAGAAACAGACTTACCTTTTCTCTACAGTTAATTTCATACAACAAAACCAAACTGCCATACATAGTACATGTTATTTGTCTGAAGAAATGGCCCAATGTAAAGACATAAAGTGTTATTTCACAATATGTCAGCAAACATAACTTGTTTGCTGAAATACATCTACTCTTCCAAGAGCCTAATTTTACTTCTCCCTTCTCAAAACACACCGGTGGCTCTTTAGCTGGCAGGTCATGGCTTTGTTCCTTGGATGAGCAGGGGGATTTGAAATACCAGAACAAAGCTGATGGTCACGTGTCAGTGATTGTAGGAGGAAGGTACAGACCTAGAATACCAAACAATTAAAATTTGTATTTGAAAACTTTGCTTTTAAGTAGGGTATATGCTTTCTTTTCATCCAAGATTTTACCAAGTTTACTGTAAACTAGTTGTACTGAGTACAGGACAGCTCAATTTTACGGTTTCCTTTAAAGAAGGCATTTCAGTAGAAGTTAGAACAACGAAAATTTAAACATCATGTGTTCAAAATTCTTTTTTTTTCTTTTTCCTATGATTCTGTGTACTGTTGCAAGCTCCACTGGAGATTAAATTAGTTCTTGTAGTTCTGGTGTGACCCAAGACGTTCTGTGGGATTAGTCTACAGTATGTAACCATTAAAGTCTGTTATTAGGGTAATTCATGTTCAACTCCGTTATAGGTAACTTCATCAATTTCTGTTTTTTTCACTACTTTCAATGCTCTTGATAGTTACAGATACCTTATATTAAATGTTTTTCATGTCCGAAGCTATGCATAGCCCTACAGACATGAAGCTACTCATTATGTTTCATTTGCTTAAAACATTTAAATTAATAACAAAGATAAGTATCCTGCTTTTTTTGAAAGAGGCGGAAATCAGTGATGCCTCATGCATTATCAAACTGAATGTGTATATTGTGTGTGAAATGCTCAACTTGGGAATTACAGTCACTAAGAAATAATGGAGACACTGATACATTGAAGATGATAGGCTCATAATTAGAATGAAAGATTTTAATTACCTATTTATTACTGCATATTGTAAAACTTGAGGAAAAAACCCTTGAAAATCAGACGTTTGTTTATAGCTGAATGGAGATTAAATGGGACATTAGAGAATGCAATTTCTTACATGTTCTGTAAAGATTTTTCTTTCTGATGTTTATGCATGCTTAAGGGAAGTAGAAAAGATAAAATGAAGAGGTATTGAAATTTCTGCGATGGAATTGAATAGTGTAAAGCTGTGTAACTGGCATATCCATTCTTTATCTCCCCATGCAGTAAAACCAATAGGCTGGATCTGACTCATTGCTACTTTGGCAGATCACATGTGGTGCACCTCGGCTGTAAAGCAGCAGCTGACGCGCTCCCTGGGTGCAGCGGGGTCGCTGATGGGGGGTTTGGATCTTACCCAGGAGCGGTACGGCCTTACAAGAGTTCCAAAAAGCTGCATCGGGGTGGTAAAATGTTATCCCCCATGATGTGTGCCATAGATTGCTAAAGGGAAATAATAATTTCACCTTTTTTTTTAAAGTACGGAAAAAGTAGGGTTCTCAACCGTGATTAAACCGTATCTGTCTGTGACACATGCCATTACACTAGGTTGAAAGTAGCACTTTAATGAGAAAAAAATAGCTTTTCTCCCTTGCAGGCTTCACATCTTTAAAGTCTTATTTCTTGTGTTCTTTCAGAGCAGAAGCAAATGCTGCTTTTTGTGAGTTTGCTGTGTTTTGATCGGTTAGTAAAGTTGTCATATTTAAATTATAACAGATACATCTAATATCAAATCCTGACTATTTAAACTTTTTAAGTCCAATACATAAGCTTTCCTGCAGTAGTCTAGTCCTGCTCTGGGAAAGATGAAAAAAGGTGATTTTACTGAAGTCACACACCCATTTTTCTTTGAGATAAGACTTAGAGTTTTTCATATTCCTTAGTAAATAGTTTATAAGAGATCCAGGTATCAACCAACTCTCACCTTTGCATGTGAAGTATGATTAGAAAGTATCTTCAGATGACCATACAAATGCAAACTACGTACAAAACTCTTAAACAGAATTCAAAGGATGCTCAAAGGCAGCTTTCCTCGATCATTGCAACACAACAGCATCTTATGGACAGTGTGCACTGCTAATCACACTGTCAAAGAAATACCTGCTACATGCTGTTCCTTTGAAAAGTAACCTGAAAGAAAGGAGAAAAGGTGGCAAAACTCATTGGAGTATGTTGGAAACCAGAAAATGGAAAGAAAATGTATCGGAAGTCAAGAGAAGGTAATACTGGCAAGGTCGGTTTGTAAACAAGATAAATGACAGGAGTCTGCAAAAATAAAAGGAAGGTGCATTAGAAAAGGGCTTAGTCTACAGTCTAATAATCTGCCTATTATCCTCAGAATTTTACAAGTGGTTATCTTTTCTCCTTTTTTAAAACGACACCAAAATGGTTACGCTGGTTTTTGAATATGGTGCTATGATTCAAGTGGACTAGAGAGGAAATGCAGTGACTCTGAAATTCAGCTAACAATCCAAGACATGTAGTGGAAATCACACTTTTGTTATTGTAACTGCCAAATACTGCCTGTGTGTTGAATATGTGCCAGTGATTTTTCTCTCTGAATTCTCAGTTTGTGAGCAAATTCCTTGCGGGAACTTGAAAGAATGCAGCTTTCTGTTTAATGTCGATTGAAGACATCAACATGCAATACATCTATATCACTCTTCCTTACATACTCATTAAAATATTTATTAAAAAGGCTTTTGTATTAAAATCCTGTGTTTCATCTTCACCATGCTGCCTTCTATCTCCCTTGCATATCAGCATATTTTGATATCATCATAATTTGCATTTCAGACCTGTTCTTGATCTCTCATAAACAAAGGATTTGAGAAATGCCAAAACATCAAGTTTCTTAAATTTTTGACAGCAGTCATTGTTCTGTTATGTCTTAGGAACATGGTATTCCAACTGACTTGGGCTATGCAGTGGCTCCACACCATTCTGGAGTCTATCCAGTACACGTTCAACTGTACGATGCCTGGAAAAAGGTCTGGAATATCAGAGTTACCAGCACAGAAGAATACCCGCACCTGAAGCCTGCAAGGTATAGACGAGGCTTCATCCACAAAAATATCATGGTAAGTTGTATTCATGATGATCATATTGCACCCACTCTGCTGTTTTATGAACAATTTATTTTTAAGTGGAAAAGCATGGTATCATGAAAGTTCGCGTTGTGAGAAGCACATATTGCTATGCATAAGTAGCAAGATATATTTGACAGCATCTTGTTAATTAAAATCAGCCTGCTGCTGCTGATGTTACTGCTGATGAAGGTGGCCTCCAGGCACCCCGCTGTTAACAGTTAGCAGCCTGTTAACTGTTCTAGTCCTACTGTTAATACTGATTCAGAGATCTCGAGGAAAAAGTCACCTTTGCATCTTTTCACGGAATATTGTGGGTTAGACTTTTAGCAGGTTTTAAATTTGCATAGTACTATTAACTGCAAAAGAGTTTTGCCAGTTTACGCCATCTGAGAATCTGAGCGGTGCGCAGTTGCCCTCGTTTTGCTTCCTGCCATACAGAACCAGGGACTGTGCTTTAAGCCCGCAGGTACGCTCTGGGCTCAGGCCATCCCTCTGGGTGCAGGGCAAACGCTCAGAAGGTTGGAGGAAAAGCTGATATGCACACACCACCCTCCCCTCCAGGCTCTGAATCTGCACTGTTGAGGCAGGCATAAGTTAAATCCCACAGTTTTTCTGCATTATACAACTCGCAGCGTTGTTCGCCATCAGCAGTGTTTGCCAAAAGGGGTTATACACAACTGACATGGAAGGCGTTATGCTAATACCATCTGGTCACTGGGGCGTAGGCTATTTCTGATTCACATATTGTCATTATTATCCGAGAAGTGTTTCAAAACAACTTTCCAAAATACTTGATGGTATGTTCTCGAGTGACTCTCTTTTGGAGTGTGTAGGAGAGCAGTGAATGGGAAAGATCCTAGCGTGTGTACGGTGTTATACCTCTGGCTGCAACAAGCAGTTTTGGAGGGTCAAGTTTCTTAGCACAAGACTGCCACTTAGCTCATAACAGAATTCTGTATTGTCCCCGAGTTGCCATGGATACCACTTTTCTAAGCATAATAATAATATTTAGAAGTTTTGATCTATTTTTGGGTGAAGCAAACTAAAATGATCTCCAGACATCCCGGAAAAAAATTGACACCATACAGATTTGAGCTACAGTTTGTTCTCCTTAAAGCGATAGCTGCCTGCAAAATAATGGGGTTGGGGATATGCTCAGGGGGCATGAAGCTTTTGAGGAAGACTGACTGACTGACTCTCCGAATCTCTAAAAAATTTCTTTCATAAATTTTTGTAAAAACATGTCATTTGAAGACACGTAATGAGATTTAACACAAGGACACTGGGGCCAAAAATCTATTTCCAAGAACGGTCGTATAAAACCACCTGTTTTGGGAGTCTCAAGCTTTCAGTTCTCCAGGGCAAAATGCATTAATATTTTACATCTGCAGGCTTATAGCAATGAATACATTCAGTAATAAAATCATTGTGTAAGATGTGCCAGAGCATTTCCCATCCAGTACGGTTTCATTCCCTGCCTCTGCGAAGAATTGTTCTCATATTTTATCAGTGAAATCCAAAGGCTTTTAAAAGGCATATGCAAGTTTATAGCAAACATACAAATTCCATCCATTTTGTGACAACACAGAATTTACGATCTGTGGTCACAGTATCCTCTGCATTACAAAAAAAGATGTTGAGAAATTAAACTACAAGAAATAAAGAGTATCTACAAAACCACAGCCTGTGTCAGGTAGGGGATTTGTATGCTTTAAAAGTTTAAGCTATTATATCATAAATGTTCTAAATTGGATTAAAATGTTTGAGAAAATCCAAGTTTAAAAATTATACATGAGCATCAACACCCAGCTTTGATTTTTCATAAAAAATAGACATAATTGAAATACACTCCAGTGAATTATTTTCTGAAATTGATAGAAAATATTTTGAAGTTCTGCTGGAAAACCTAACTGCATTTCTTAGTTCTTTCTTTTGAAGAGACTTGTCCTTTGTATGTTTTTAAAAGTACTTTTGTTAATGCTATTTTTTATTGCAACTGGTCTTACAAAACTGGCACAGATGAATGAGAAGCAAATCTTTCTTACAATGTGAGCATTATCAGCAAAATTCATCATGTGATAGCATAGAATTATTGTCGGTGGTGATGCCTAAAACAACGACAGCAACAAAATTGACTTTCAAATTCCAGTTTAAATTTACAACAAAGCCACAGTTCAAGTAAAAAGTGGAACTTATTAATACAACATAGAACGATAATATTTCAGATTAAGTTTCAAATTATTTTAAAACTTTAGAAATCTTTGATGACCAGACTTCAAATACTGGGTTTTATGATCAGGTATTACAGACAAAATTAGTTTCAGAAGGTTGCTGAATTGTAACTTACTGATTGGGATCAATCTTCAGTTTCAAACAAAATGTGATTAATTTTTGAACGTTACGATTTCACGGGTAATAAAAATGTTGTTGCTTTCAGTAAGCATTGTTTATTGATCTGTCAGTGTATTAATTCAACTAGATAATTTTTGACTTCTGGCAAAGTTGTGATGCCAAATCTACACAGCAGTTATCACAAAGGAACATTATTAGTTATGTGTGTGTTACTTATCAGGCATTTATTATCTGATTATAAGTATAAACATTTTTGTTTTCTGACTTTCTCGTGATTTTTTTTTTTTTTAAATAAATTCAGGTGCTTCCTAGGCAAACTTGTGGCTTATTCACCCACACAATTTTCTACAAAGAGTATCCTGGAGGCCCAAAGGAACTAGACAAAAGTATTCAAGGAGGAGAGTTGTTCTTCACAGTGGTTCTCAATCCAGTAAGTACAGTGTACTTTTGAAATATTTTTTAAAAATCAGTTAAAAGAGAAGTTACTGAATGCTTCAAGGCTAATCAGCTGGGTCTCCCAAATAGTAGTGCTTAGTCATTGTGAGCTCTTCTGCTTTCTCATTTAATTAATTTAAGATCTAATATTGTGTATGTTCTGTTCATTGTACAAAGATAATTTCTACTTTTTTTGACAACTGTTTTGTTAGCAATGCAGTAGTAGCAGCCTCTCTTGTTCCGTACTTTTGCATGAAATAAGAACCTTGAGATTTAATTTTTAGAAGAATTCAAGAGTTGAGAACTGATATTACTGTGAGACAGGTACCTCAGGTGAAGTCCATTTTCCTGCTCTGGCAAACTCATCATCAGGAATTTTGGAAACACTCTTTGGTTTGAGAAAGTTGCAAGCCAGGAGTGCTTGCGCTTAAAGCTGTTTTGAGAATTTCCAGTTGCTGATTGAGAATAGGTTCAGTGAAAAAATCCAAGTAAACGAACCATGTGGTTAATACATCTCATTAACCTTATCTTTAATGGAGGAATAAACAGCAAACAAGGCTCTGAAACTACAGAATACTGACAGAAGAGAACAGTATAGTACTTCAAAATGGCACGGCATTATGTCAGTTGCATCAAAACTGACCTTTTTTAGACAAGCTTTTAGGTGGGTTTTTGATCTGAAGTCCAAATGAAACATATAAATAAAACTTACCTGTTTTATACAAATGTAATCACTAGGACTCATTTTTTTTGGGACACCAAAGGGAACAAAACTTAATTCCAGTCAAAACCTTTGGCATAATAACCTGAATATTTTTGTTCCCTTTTTTAGTCTTCCATAGTTTAATGGAAGTCCAAAGCAAAAAAGCTTCTGTCAGCTACTTCAGCAATTTCTATGCAGGTCTATTTTTCAGGCCTCACATTCTTTCAGAATATAGTTTTGGTTCTTTGAGAGCAGTTACTGTGTTTTGTTCTCCTTTTTCATGTTTATATAGCAGAATTAGGAAATAAAAACTTCACTTCCTCAACACACATGTGGTCTCCCTTTTAGAGGATGGCAGTAGTCCCAGTCCTAACTTTGATGATATAAGGCACAGCATGTTAACAGAGGTGAGACCTGGAAAATTCCTTGGATGGAAAGTATTGGTACCATAGCAATGCTTTGGCAGTATAGGGATTTTAACTAAGAGTTACTAGCTTAACAAATGAGACTTAGAGGAAGACAGATAGTAACATTTTGAATCAAGACAAATTGTATTGCGTATTGAAACACAGCCACAACTTGGCCAAAGAAATATTTTGCTGTATAACAACAGTAGGGAAAGAGCAAAATTTAATACAGTTGCTTGAGACATAAGCCTTTCACATTAAACTAATGAAGGGAATGGAGGGGAAGACAAGATAAGTGGTGAAACAATCATGATTACTGGTATTAATCCTAGAAGTTTGTTCATGCCTGCCTGACATCCTTGAATGTGAGTACGTAATGTCTTTTTTATATACTAGAATTAGATCTTTGATTTGTGCATTGCAATGTAGACTGTATGATCACCTAGTTCTGAGAAATCCCCAGTACAATACAGACTAAAAGAACAGAAGTTAAATACACTATTTTCTAAATACAACTGTAAATGAATATTAGGCCAAAATTTGCCCATGCCAAATTGTTGCAATCCTTTTAAGGAGTGCCTTTGAAAAGACGATGCGTCTGGTTTTAACCATCTGCTTATAAACAGTTTCTAAAGTTCCGAGCGTTAGCCTGGTGTGTAATCAATTTAAAGATTAGGGTTTGCATCTTTGTGTTTCTTGAGTATTACATGTATTTATACCATAATTTGCAAGTCAGAATTGGGCAAAGATTAGACATTAAAATGAAAGCTAAGTAGCTTTAGGAATTTGACTAATTATGAAGTGGCATTTTGGATTTCGTAAGCTTTCCTGTGTTTTCATCAAAATTGCTGGGATTTCTTAATGTGGAACACACAGCTTTTCAGAGGATGCAAAAATTCCATTACGAAGCATTTGCTAAACATTATTTTTCACTGATGCAAAACTAAGAAGAGAAAGCATTACATAGGAATGATTACAATGTCAGCTAAATAATATTCTCAGTAATAAATACATAAATACTTAGTTTCAAAAAAACGGAAAATCTGGGTGTAAATTAAATGTAAATCTTAAGAGTCCTTCATTCCATTTCCTGGTTTAATTTGGATAACTGATCTTAAGTGAATATAGTTTCTGAGGTGTAAGTTACTAGGCTGAGGCTTTAGAAAATGAGTACCCTGTATTGAAACAAGTGCCTTTAAGAATAAAGCCCAAAATTTCTTTGCGGTTTGGCTGTGTAATGGTAGCTATTCACAGGAGAGGCTCTGCTTCCTGTAGTGTACTAGATCAACCACAATCTGCAGAATAAACCTAAAAAACCGCAGGACCGTATGTGCATCTGCAGGCTTTTGATATGAGAACCAGTGTTATTGCCCTGTTCCCAGGGCGTTGTACACTCAGAAGTCCTGCAGGTAAGAAAAGCGTCAGGAAATCCAGCTCTGCAAATGATCTCTGCTCGTTCTATTTTATATGGGAACTACGAGTTGGTTTGTTGGAGTAGCTAATCTTGTGGTTGGCAAGCTGTATTTATTGGGTATGCATTTATGTCCCCACGCTGCCGGTTTGATTGCGATCTGATGTTGGCTGTAAAGTGATCTTGACAGCTCTGCCTGTTGTGCTCATGAGGCATCTAGAATGCTGAAGTGCCACCAAGCTGAAAAAGAGCCTTAGTAGTAATAGAACACACTCTCTACTTTTCCAATAATGTTTTGTATGTCTGTCTTCTGTTAAAGATCTTGCTGACTTCAGCGGCCCTTCGGCAAGATCATACTATATCAGGATCTTGCACAGAATGTTTTACAGAAAAAAAGAAAGAAGAGGGGTGAAAAAAAAGCAGCCTTCAGCAGCCCTGTAGTATTAGTATACTGGCATTATTTTCCCCACATTATTGGTTGGGTAATGGACTCAAAGTGAGGTTGCGTGACTTGGACTAGTTTAGCCAGGAATTTTGTAGAAAGGCCACAAGGAAAACAGGGATTGTAGAAGTCTTCAGTGATAAGTATGTTATCGATACAGACAGCTGTTTTATTATTTTGCGTTGTTACTTATTTTCCTAGCATTGTACTGACTTTAAAATTTTTACCAATATTTTCCTGATAACCTTCTTAGAGTCTTCAGTTACTGCAGATTCATCTGTCTCTGTCTGCAATATTCAGTGAAGTTCTTGGATTAATAAAACAAATTTGTTACACATCTCTTAGAATGAAATTGTACCAGTCTCCTAAATGTGGCTTGTTAAATGGTGAAGGTAGTGAGCAACTAGACTTTGAGCTATGTGTAATGATGAGGTAGGTATAGATGCTGCCATCAGCTGTGTCATTTCTTGTCAGGTTTGCTAATAAATCTCCTTCAATACTGACAAGACTTTCAATACTTCTGAAGCACTCTGAAAAATAATTAGACCTAAGAACCAAGCAAAACTAAACATAACTGGACTGAACATGCCTTTGTAAAAACTATTTGAATATATCTTTGTCACTGTATATTTTCCTCATCTGCAACTAGGAACATCCATACATATTGCTTCTTTATGAAAATAAGTTCGTGCTAGTTTCCTGTCTGTGCCATAGACATTGTTTCTGTAGGTAGTTGTTGTGGAACACGTACAATAAAATATGCTAGATAAGAACCGAGAGCAGAACAGTTCAAAAAGCACTAATATAATACAGTCTGCAGAGACCTGAGTTAAAAAGGACCTTCTTTTAGCTTCCACATGTGTTGCAATGGATTTAAATACCAAAACTTAATTAACTAAGTAACTAAGATTGTCTATTGCAGAATTACTTGCTTGATATATAACAGAACTGTTCAGTCATTAACAGGAACTTAATAAGTCTGACTGTCTTGGTAAATAAGCTATATGTGTTACGATTATACATAAAAGTAAAGGCTACACACCCTTCATCTTTCCAGGAAAAGTAAAAACTGTGACTGGGACAGGATTCTCAGCATATTGCAGCACTTTCTCTGATGATGTGCGTGTCCTCTCATGAGAGCAGCTATTAGAGACGAGCTAACAGAGCTGCTGTGGTCAGGTGAACACTTGAAATTCACTCTCCTGTCCCACCGGAGGCTGAGGAGTAAGAGGCAAACATGGTGAACAGCTCTTGTTCTCCTTCAGGCTGCGTGGCCAGCAACCTAAGCTGACGCAAATGGCGTGTTAGTTTACTCTCGGCTATGTGTGCTACACAGACAACAGAAAAATGAGTTTGAAATAACTTGCTTATAGTTAAGCCAATTTAAAAAGGCGTTATTGCGAATAGCCTGGTAACAGAAGAGAAAGTTTCCTGCCTGTGAGTTTGTATATTTGGATTCTGTAATGTACATGAATCAGTAAGGAACATGTGAATTCACACATTTTGCACAGTGGATTCAGTGGGATTTTTCCCATTTCCTTCCCATTGCCCTTCCTCTTAGTGGGATAATATGTAGTGGGATATATCCGTGTTCCTTACTCTTTAAGGAATTAACACACTGTGGAAGGAATAGAGTTGAAAATAATGCACAGAGTTGTGTAATGAAGTTGTAGAAATCCATGGTACAAGTTAATCCAGAATACTGCAGACTCAATCATTTGTGTAAAACTGGAAGCAGTTGACTGAAGAGGACTATGAAGGACTGAGAAAGACTCTGAAGAGAAATCAAAGTGATCAAGATTGATTATATTTGAAAACGGATGGAAACCAGAAACAACTACAAAATTGCAAGACGTACGTAGGCAATGAACTCCTGTTGCCTGTTTTGAAACAGAAAGCCAGAGGATAGCCAATTAAATGAGGATGAGAATTTTAATGCAAATTGTACCTGGATCTTCCTCCGAGGTAGTGTTTTTGACATCAAGAACTTACCAAGATTTGAAATAGAGAATGAAATTTGCTTGGATATTCATGCCTGTAGTAGTAAGACATGGATTCCATATAAACTTCCATGTTTTATGTAACCCTTGAAAGCAGGGAAGACTTTCATAGGGGATTGTCTTTCACGCATGTCCCAGCTGTAGAGTATCCTGCACTTTCCTCATTCCGATCCCTGATGCCATCTGTTTCTGTAGACAGCATGCTGCGCTGGATAAACAGGCCAAATGCAGGACAGACCTACTAGTTCTATTCATTTTTTTATATGGAAAAGTGTACTGTTTTTCTAAGTGCAAAGTTTCAATAATAAAAATCATGAAGCAGATAAACAGTATGAAAAGGAGTACTTCTCATCTGCTTTCTAGCAGTTCTTTAGATTTTATTCCAAAAGTTTATTGCAGTTTGTCTGATTCAGTTTTCAAATGATGACGTGGAAGGCGTATTTTGATTCTAAAATCCAAGTTATCTAGTAAACCCAATCTTTCTTAATATAAGACTGCAACTTGGATGAGAGACATGTTCTAAACCAGTATTGTATGCTTCTCCTTTTCCAGTAGCATAAGTAAAAGTTAAGGTGTCTCGGTTTAACTTTGTAGAAGGCACACATTACCCAGTCCTAAAATATCCTTTGAACAATGGAGGATACAGATTGGGAGCTTTGCTGTTCTACAAGACCAACGTTCAAGGGAAAACAACGGTTCATGAAAACCTTCTATACCTTTTCAGCCCCCAAGAAAAAAAAACAGAACAGAATACAGAATTGCATTACATGCACTTCCTCACAAAGTACTGTGTGGCTGCAGATCTAAAGAAAAAGGAAAATGCCCTGTGGAGAGGAATTTGGTGAAAGCCTTCGAATGGTTGACAGCCCAACAATGAAACTAATGTGTAGCCAGCTGTGTGTTCTCCGAATGGTTACGGCAGTACTGATCAAGGGGGAAGACTGTTAATGGTTTAGGCTCTGTGTCTGATTGATCTTAAAATAATTGTAATCTTTGTATGCATTCAGTTCTAAGTATTATTTTCCTCTAATTTTTACCTCTCCCAAGTTACAGTGAGTAGAGCTGTTATTAAGCTAATTGACTTGCAGCAAGGGAGAAATTTTCTCCTTTAGGACTGAAAATGAGAGGTTTTATGTGAGCATCAGCGGAACCTACTGTATCTTAATGTGACCCTGAACAAGATGAATAGTCAGGCTTTGAGACCACAGAGGAAAGTACAAAACCAAAGGCATTCAGGCTCAAATCTTCCCATTCTTTCTGTCCTGTTTTGCACAACCTCACATTTAATTGTACTGAGTGTGAGAGGCAGGAAAGATGACAAATGTGTTGAGAAGCGCACTGATATGCAGGTATGTCCCTGGACTGATGTTTTTTGGGGTTTTTGGGTTTATTGTCAGCATCCCACGGTAATGCCACTGGGACTGGCCTCCCAGTGGAGTCCACTGGGACGGGCTATGGCCTGGCCTCTCCGGTGGGCTGGTTCACTTCAGCAGGCTTGGCCCATGTCGGGGGAGAGTATGAAAGGCAACAGTTTCATCTCTCCCCTGTCCTCTCATTCCTGTTTTAGAAACTCTCAGGAACTCAAACAATAGTTTAGGGAGTTGCTGTGAGTTGAGGCAGGAGGGAAGTCAGTTTTGCCTAGCATTTGGGTTGACTGCAAAATACAAGTATTCCTTCCCTTCCTATCTGTTCTTCAAAACCCACCCATAAAAGCCAGGATCTGGTATTTTGTGGATGGAATAGACAAAATATAAAAGAACCTAAATGAACAGGCAGCATGGAAAGGCAGAGGAACAGACGGGATTAGCTATCTAATTAGAGATGATTCCTTTTAACAGTGTACAATAAATGTATTGAAATTGTGGGCAATAAGAAAACTCTGCCCATCTTCAAAATTCTCAGACGGAAAGCCCCATGCAAGTGGTTTACAGCTATTAGTGAAGCAAATCTTTTGGACAGTACTGCCAGCTGGGAAACTGAGTCGCAAGGGTAATGAGCAATTTACAGAGAAAGGCAACAAAAGTTTGTGCAACAGCTGAAAATAAACACAGGTTTCTTGACTGATTAATAATTCAGAACTACACCAAATACATAATTTTGTTTGATCTTACAAATCTTCCCTGGCTTCATTGTATTTAGAGCGGAGACACTGCTATGTAAATCAAATTCAACTAGCTGGCTTGCTGTCTTGCAAGCGGACAGATCCCCGGCAGCTGTGAAACCAGCGGGACAGCCTCAGAAACAAAAAAGGGAGTTGCAAACTGGAACCTCTCTCTGGTGGAATTGAACTCAGCTTTTCTGGTAGCATATAGGTCTAAAAGGCATATCTTTAAACTATTAAAAATACATATTCAAACATAGACTGCAATCTAATTCATTATGCTGTCCCTTTGTTAGTCTAATGGATAAAAACCAGCTGTTACTGACTCTCTGAATATGTGAAACAAAACTCTTCTGAGTAACATGGAGACAATATCAGAACTGCAAACAGAGTGTGCACAATGCCAAATTAATTGGAGTATACGCGTTCTGAGAGTTACACATACTCTTGTGGCCTATAAACGTTTGCTCAGTAGCTAAAATATCAGCAATATACTAAATTGGTAATGCATCTGCTTCTAGTGCCTAGCAGCCATCACCTAATTAATTGTCAATCATAATTTAACTTCATTTTAAAGTGGTGTGCTTAACATCATTGAGTTGGGAGGCCTCAATGTTGCCTTTTAATGTTGTTGCACAGATTGGAGGGTGACACAGTGCCCATGACAAAAGTACCTTGATGACTGGTTTAATAGTATGAATTTATTCAAGTTGGATTGCCTGGAATAGATTTATATGTGGTTAAAAAAAATGAAAGATGTGCCCTGTCCATAAGGATGGTTATTACCAATTTTTTTCTTATACCAACTCTTATAGTTCCTGATTTGAATTGCCAAAATAATAATAAATCTGCTTAACGACATCAGTGTCACGGCAAGTCTGAGTCCTCCCTCCACTTCCCCGATGCTTTCCAAAGAGGGTACCACGAACCGCTGAAAAGGGAGTTTTCTGTTGGGTTACAGTCCGATCCTGACAGCTTAGTGCAGAGGTCTCCAAAGTGGGGTACGTGCAGCCCAGGGGGTGTGCAAAATGATCTGTTTGAGTTTGGGAAGAAAATACTGGATCTTCAGTATTACAAGTATATAATTTATAAATAAATAGACATACACTGGGATGCACGCTCAAAAAATTATTTCTGATAGATGTGCAAGATCGAAAAAGTTTGGAGACCATGGGCTTAGTAGACAGCTGTTCTATGGGCTTTTTGCTCTTCTAGAGGTTTTTGTACTTAATTTGTTCCACTCTGCCATAGACATTGTGACTTCTTTTCTTTCCTGCATTATTCCTGTGACTGAAACCAAATCGAAAGGTCCTCCTGATGTGGTACACGTTTAAGGAGGTATAAACAGAAAAGGAGTGTGTAGAAGAATAATAGTTGTAAGTGCAACCTATTCATCTGCAAAATGTTTGTGTAAAATGGAATTTGAGTATGAAGCAAGGTACATTTTGCTTATCAGGATATATGGAAGGGAGTGGGAATATTTGCACATTGCCCAACACAAAGATACCCACTCTGCTGTTTTCCATCAGAGCAGCTAGTCTTGCTCGCCAGAAATCATTTCTGTCCCCATGTAGGGACTACCAGCGAGCTTGGTAAGGGGCAGGGGGAAGTCTTTCCAGCTATCCATGGAATCGTTCTTCTCATCCCTGTCTTTCCAAAAATAGAGACCCCTTGACTTCAGGGGGAAGAAGCCAGGAACGCAAACATGGCACAAGCCAGCAGGTTTAAGAAGGGCTTCTCATGGTTGGGAATGAAAAGGAAACATCATTGCTTGGGAGGCAGGCGCCTCTGGTTTTGTCAGGAAAAGAACAACTGCTATCAAGACTGTAGAAGCCTAGTTAGGAGTATCTTTATTGTATAATTTTAATAGGTGCAGCATCCTAATACTGTTGATTTTCTAGTGATCAATCTTTTTAAAAATATCCAGCCTGCTAAAATAACATCCATTGCTAGAGGCTGCGTAACTTGTGTTTTTTTCGTGTAAATTTTTTGTCAAGCATCTATTGTTTTCTCTGTTCTCAATACATAAATTAGATCACGCTGGTTCATCTTTTCCTGATACGTGTGATTTAATAGCAGCAACTCAGTCCTTGGTCTCAACTCTGATTTGTTGACCTAGAAGCTATTGCCTCTAATTGGGAAATGTTGTAGTAAGGAAATCTGCGGCACAGAATGAGCACTCAAAAAGGTAAAAGCTGTTTCTCCCGAGTGCTTGTCCTCATTTCCCTACATCTCTGCAGTATTAGTCAGAATCCCAAGTCAAACGAGGGATTGGGAAGGAGAGCAAAATAGAAATGGCCCTTTGACCTTTCATTCTGGGGAAGGAGGAGTGCCAAAATGCTGAGAGGAGCTGAAAGGAGTAGGTCCCAGAGCTGCCGAGAAGGCAGAGTAAAGCACCTTTGCTACTCTTATCCAAAGATGGGTGGGAGCAAGAAAGGAGCTGTTGCCCAGAGGCCAGATTTAGTCCCAAACCATCATTTTAAAAATTGTCTGCATTCCGTTTCAGTCCCCTCATGAAAGATATTAAATCCTGTGGAGAGTGTGCATTGAAGTGCAACCAAGATGATAGTTTGTTTATGAGGAACAGCTAAAAAGGGTGATCCTTCTTTCACTGAGATAAAGAAAATGCTTAGATGCCCTGAAAGAAATTATTTTAGAAGAGGGTTGGGAATAATAAAATCAAATAAGCTCTTTTTAACTGAAAGTGAGGCTAAAATGCTTGTTAAAATAAATATAAATCCATTCACAGCTGCTTCCCTTTTGAAGAAGGTATAAAGAAATATATGAAGCTCTATTTATATTTTACAGCATTTCCCAGAGGTGCAAGATTACTGAATAAATAGTGTTATTTACTAGATCCAGCCTTCTGAGATGCCCACAAAGGATTCTTTTTGTATCTCCTGATCTGTGGTTTTAAAAGAATGAATCTTTAATAACATAGCATGCTAACTATTAGCTGGCACAGAAAGAGTAATCGTTCTCATTAGTTGGAACTCGTTTGAATGAAACAAAATGGGGTATGATATGACAAAACCAAGCATCATAATTCAATATGGAAGGCAAAAAGGAATTATTATCTTTTCTCTTGGTGTGAGACTGCACACCTGCAAATGGGAGGGTAACGATACCAGTGTCCATCCTGCACAGCTTGGTGGGAAAGCGGGGAAGTGGGTAGCAACACACCAACCCCTGCAGCTGAGCCAGCACGAAGGTGAAATCCCTCAAAATGGCACTTGGGTATCATTTTCTCCTTGTAGCCAGGGAAACCGGAGGATCAGCATATATATCTTTCCCAGTGCCGTGGCTGCGTAGCTGTAGTCAGCAGACTCACAGGAGCGCGCCCGGAGTAGGAGAGAGCGACTTGCAGGTTGGTGTCCCCTACTATAAGGTGCCTCTCCAAGGGATCCCTGGGGTGCCAGGAGGTCCAAGATCCTTCTCGGAGCAATGGGGATGCATCCATTGCAGCATCATGCTCCTGTTAGTTCCACAGGCTGCTAGCTCAGCCTGTAAAGATGTTTGCAGCTGAAAGGAAGAGTAAGTAGTTCTCAGGTCAGATGGGGTGGGTTAGGCCCCGGATCAACAATGTTCCATTGTTCTACAAAGCAGAGGGTTGTAGTTTGCTACTTTAACGCAGTAGCGGAAGTGATTTTACTAGGAATTCGTGCAATATCAACAGGAGGGGAAAAACTTTTGTTCTAGTTTTCCTGGAAGATAGTCTCAGCTGATCTGTTACGTTTTTGATGCCATATGAAAGTAAAGGAGACCTTTTCTATGATGTAAAGTTGTATATTAGATCATGTATTTGGTCACGCTAAGTATGGACTTCTTTATGAGATTTAGTCATTTATGCTTTAAACCAGCATTTGATCATCTTTCTTTTTGTTGTAAATAATTAACCGTAAAGTATTTGGCATTAAAAAATAACTGTAAAATAGGAACTAAGGTCTCTGATATATTTTTCCCTCTTCGTTGACACAGTTTCATATGCTGGAAATTATTTATGGTTATACGTCCAATCAATTTTTCAGCCTCCACTCTGACATTCTTAAAATTACAGTGATATTCCCTTCAGGGAAAGAATAATACATATTTTCCCCAAACTAGCAATCTTTTCAAGTTCTCTTGCTTTTTCTTCCAGTTGTTGGCAGGTGAGGAGTTGCCAGGAGGTGAACTGACATTCTGAATGTCAGAGGTCAACCCACGTGTAGGGAAGAAAGAGGCTGTCAAGAAAACAAGTTAACCTTTTTTATGGAAACCCTCTGATTGTATCTTTGTTAAGAACAACATAGTCCTATGGCTGGTCCGTTCCTGCTTTGAGAACTGAAATAAAAGAGGAAACTTAAAAAGGTTATACATTTGGCAAAATGCTTATTATTGGTTGCCTAAAGGGGGAAAGTTTTGGGGTTTTTTCCCAGTCTCCCTCCTGTCTGAAAAGAAAGATTGTATCCTTAGGATTTATCAGTGTATAACTTCTGATTTTTCTTAAGTCAGCCAAACTGAAGCCCTCAGCTTACTGTATAAGCCAAGAGGTGTCACCAAATGACACTATTGATAAAACACGTTTTCTGTGTACTGCAGGTACTCTGTAGTGTTACAGTTCAGTGTTCAAAAACAGCAGTTCAATAGCTTTGAATGTTTTATAGCAAAGGAAGGCAGTGTTTTAAATACTCTGAAACCAAAGAATAAAACTGTAGATTCAAATTTTTCATTCTTTTCTTTTTCCTGTTTTAAATTGAAGACTGGTATTCCTTTACAAAAGATTGGTTTCAGTTCCTGAACTAATTCCAGAATTACGGCCATGATAAGCCTTTTTTTTTTTTCAAGTGGCTTACATCAAGTTTTAGTTTAAATAGAAATTGCCCGTTCATGGCATTAGCAGATTTATTTATAAAAAAGTCACATTTCTAATTTTTTAATGGAAACTAATGTGGAGAGTTTATCTTGTGAGAGTTTTCCTATTTAAAAAAAAACGCTTCAAAAAAACCCCACTGATAGAGAAACAAGGTTTGCAGATTTCAGCGTAAGAACAGACTGTTTCATCGGTGAAAAATTACTTTGAAAATGGATCGTTTTGCAAAATAGAGGTTTTGGTCCTCAGCCCATCCTCAGGCCCTCAGAAACCGTCCTTGCTGTCTGTGTATTCCTGCTCCGCTCATCAGCATGGACTATGTGCATCCAAACGTGCCCTTCCTGTGAGAAACCTTCATGGCAAGCTTTGCTTCCGCTGGGTGTGTGAGTGCGGTCGAACTAAGGGATGTAGCATGGAGGACTTACCTGAGTAGCAATTTTGCAGTAAGTTGTTGGAAGAGCAAAATACAAGCAGCTTACAACTGATGGATATTCAGGTGTTTGGGGCGGGGGGCGGTACTTTGTGCACCATTATTTAAAAGTACTCGATCAGATTTCGGGGGTTTTCTTGGTTGGTTTTTTTTTTGCATATGATTTGACTGACTGCCCAGTGCTTGCAGCATAGTTTTGTAGAAGAGATGAGCTACTTATTCCGTAAAACTTACCATTGGAGTAACAAGATTTAAATCACAGCAACAGAGGTCAGCTATCCCCTTGGTCTCTGACTTCTTTACTTTTCCACTAAAACAGAATTCACATGTTTAATATTGTGTTTATATTCCACTTGAAGGAAAGCAGTGGGTATTACTTTTGCTGTATTCTTCATTAAGTAAATTTACATAAAGATTATGTAAATATTGTACAACCCCAGGGTAGGATTGCATATCCTTGTTCACACCTATCCCACAATTTTCTTCATTGATTGCATTGAGTTGACTTGAGACAAAGGATGTAATTCAACCAATAGCAAGGATAGTAGGATCTATGTGAATGTGATCAAAGTCTTGCCGCTCTAAATAACAGCAAAATGCAAATTAAATTTATATTCTCTGTGGTTACACTGCCATCTAGTGATACAACAAGTCAAGGTCTGCTGTCTTTATTTTGTTTTCTAAAGATTAGCATCTTCATGACACATTTGTCTAATTACGGAAACGACCGCCTGGGGTTATACACCTTTGTGAATCTGGCCAACTTCGTTCATACCTGGACAAACCTGAAACTGCAGACTCTTCCTCCGGTCCAGCTGGCGCACAAGTATTTTGAACTATTCCCTGAGCAAAAGGACCCTCTCTGGCAGGTAGGCACACTTGCTGATGAAGAGGTCAGAAAAAAATCATCTTGATGGTGTTTTTCGTGAAGTTCTTTGTTTCAGTTTCTTGTAGAGAATAGTGGTAATATTTTTAGACTTATTAGCTGGTTCCATAAAACAGCTTACTGAAGCTTCAGTATACGTGATTGTTTTCCCTGTCTCTTAAATCTCAATAGAAAGGTTGTGAAATTAACATGTATTACGATGTGTAATTAAAATTATCTTTAATTCATTTTATTTCTGACTTTACTTGCTATTAGAAATGCGGGAAATGCAGGAAATGCACGTTGTGTTATTTCTCTTCTCCTTTTGGAACTAACTGGAATTAAGCATTTGACAGAGAGGTGTATATGCGTATTTTAGCAATTGACCATTAAACAAATGAACTTTCTTCCAAGTGCATGATGGCATCCCAAAAGAGAAAAGAAAAGAGCATTAAGACCATGGCTACCTTAATGCTAAAACTGACTAGCCAAGTAGAAATACATTGGATAGATTAGAAAGTTACTCACAAACGGCTGAGAACTGCCCAAGCAAGAAGTTTACCAGCACTTAATACATTGATGTTATCAACTCTCCTGCTTGATTATCCCACTCTTGTAAGCGAGCAAATTGAAAATATCAGGAATGTGAAGATCTGCTACGGCTGAAGCCTGCACTGACCGTGCATTTGAGACGTGTTCAGCCCATCACCCAGCGCTAAGAGCGCAGTGCCTGGAGAGAAACTACTGCACCAGGCGGTGAACGCTGTTGTGTTCTTTGTGCACGCGCTGGCGACGGTTCAGCCAACACAGTGGGAAGTCTGAGCGCTGTAGGTACACGTGTCGCTAGAGGGATAATAGGCATCCCAAATATCATCCTTTTGAGGTCACTTGGTAGAAATATTTTAAGGAGCAAACTTTACTAAATCAAACATAAAGATGTATTTAAGCTTGCTTACTGAAATGTTTTCTAGCGTTGGATATTGAATTACCAACTTAGAATCTGAGTGTGAGATTGCAAATTGGACTTAAAAATACATCTTGAAATTCGTGCTGTTATTGAATAAAACATTGAACTAGGAGGGGGAAATGTCAAAAATATTGCATAATGTTAAAAGAATGAATTTTAAAAATGGAAAATAGCCTGTAGCCAAATGACTTGAAAAGTTAGGATTACTTAGAAAAGAAATTTGTAAGTAACAGTGACTAACATATACTGAATGCGGTGTCTCTTGTCTATAATGCACATGAATCCAAACACAGTTACGTTTTTTTAAACCTAGAAGATTGGTAATTCCCTTCATCTCGGTGCAGTACTGCAAAAAAACAGTGTCAAAAACTGTTTGCAAGTAGTATATCTAAAAGAAATTTAAACTTCTTCAGTTGTAAAGCAGCACATGAAAAAACAGGAGTCAATATTATGTACTGATTTGAACTGGAGGATCAGAATATGTGTTTGTGAATGGAAATGCTTAAATTATAATTAATTTACTATGTTAGTTTAAAAACTACAGCATGTATAGTGGTAGCTGTTACAGTAATGTGAAAGAAAAAGAAGTTAGATAACTCATTAGCAATTTCAAGTCTTCCTAACGTCTTTGTTGATCAATTGATTTTGACTTATTCCCACATCTCAAGTATGTTGGATCAGATCTGCCTTTGGCCTAATTCCGCTGAACATACTGGCATTTCTTAGGAGAAATGATCTTGTCCCAAGGTCTGTTGGATAGCTGGGGCAACTATACATATGTAGAATGGAACCACATTTCTTTAATGTAACTTGTCTCATTAAAAAAAAAAAAAAAAAAACAACACACACACAAAAAAACCCCAACCCTTGAGATACGGTTTCCGGCCTGGTTACATTGCAAATACCTTTCTGAATCACTGATACAGCGATTCCTTAATTCCTTAATACATAACATCATAAGCGAAAATAGTATTTTCTTGTAAGAATATTTGTACATTGGTGAATAATTGGTAATTTATATAAAGATAATTTGAGAACCTTATCAGGTGTGATTACCAATGAAATTCTTAGTTGTTGTTCTGTGTTTTAGAATCCCTGCGATGACAAACGGCACAGAGATATCTGGTCTAAAGAAAAAACCTGTGATCGATTACCAAAATTCTTGGTTGTAGGACCACAGAAAACTGGTGAGATTTTATTGTATTTCAACAAGACAGGCAATGTGTAAGTTCACATAATTATACTGATTAATTACTTTTTACTCAGACTGCTGTGTAGAGATCTTGATCATCTAATAGCATTTTTTTATTTTCAGATATCATCCAGCTATAGTTTAATAATGTAAGTTACAAGAACAGACAGCACACATATTGAAAATGCAGGGTTCAGGTGTGTGTCAGATTTTTTTGGCTGTATGTCAGAATGAATAACGGTTTGATAAAGAGATCAACAAGATAGACAAGATCTTGTCAAAGCAGAAAGAGGAAAGGACAGCAGTTTTTCAAATGGTGTAGATTCTTAACTGCAAGTTCATGTCTATCCGGCAAGTGTCTGCTTTATAGAAACTTGTTATTTCATGGCATTTCTTTCAAGTCAAGAAGTTCGTAGGGGACAGTTTGAATTCCAAGGTTGCAGTAGTTTATAAATTAACTTTATGGTTGATTTTTTTCTCTGTAATCAGAAAATTGCTTATGTGCTTCCTTTCATCTTCACCAATCCCCAATAGCTCCTGAGTGCAAGATTTTTAAATTATTTTTGTGACAGTCTCATAAAAACTGATAATTACTTCTAAAACATAGTTATTAAAAGTGTGTAAAACAGATTTCAGCATTGGTACTGCAGTTTCTGTGTTAAGTATTTACAGTTAGAAAGCACAGATTCTTCGGTGACATAAATCAGCATCCCCTCACTGACATGAAATGAAAAATGAAATGAAATTAAATTAAATTAAATGCAGCTGGTTTAGTCAATCTGTGGGTATGACCCCCAAAAAAAGTGTGGTGTTTTTTTTTTTAATCTTGGACTTTTATCCTATTTGCAGGTACCACAGCCTTGTATTTGTTCCTGATCATGCATCCTTCCATCATTAGTAACTCCCCCAGCCCAAAAACCTTTGAGGAGGTACAGTTCTTTAATAGAAATAACTACCACAGGGGGATTGATTGGTAAGATGGGTTATTAGTATAAATATAAAAGTTTATATATTGTGAAAAATACAAAATGACATTACTGTTGGTGATGGTAACTGCTTATATATAGAATGAGATAAAATAACCTTCAGTGTCCTTCTAAAATGATAAATAAATACAAGTGAATAACAATCTTACTGCAGAATATCATACATATAATAACTTCTCTGAGGATTTCTTGTAAATATCCATGTATTAATATATGCAAAATAGTAACAAAATATGTGTTTCTCATTACACATGCCTCTGACATTGGGACAGTAATGATTGTTAGTTGGATATATGGAGGCAAAAATATGTTCCTGTTGGAAATCTTATTTCTGAAGAGATAAAAAGTTAATGTCAGGAAGGGGCACTTTTTCCTTTAAATAACATTTAGAAGTAGCAATCAGGTAAAAGAGGGACAAGGAAAGCCTCTCAAAATGTTTTTCAAAAATCAGGTAGTTAGGAGAACGTTAGTGTCTGTACAGAGTTAGTAAGCAGTGCTAAAAAAGACTTATATTTCACTGCTGCCATGTTCACTGTGGCAATCAGGGAATCATCGCACATAGCTACACCTAGATGATCATTGTTGATTTCTCTTACTTTCAGAAAGTGCTGCAGTATAAAGTGATACAACATGAAAAGCGGTAACATGCTGTAGTGGCTGGGGGGCACCAGTAAATGTTTATTGATATTTGCCTTGTTTCTTTTACGCGCACACACACACACACGCCCCCCCCACACACACACAGACACACACCCCTACACCCCAGTTTAAGGGAAAATATTTTGCTTGCCCTTGACTTCGTATTCATCCATAAAATTAACAGGGTGAATGCTGTTATACAGTCTTAGTGCAGATACGCCAGATCCAATCTCTTTTTAAGTCACTTAGTTTTTATGGAGTTATAATTATTGCAGCAGATGCTTATTACAAAGCATGGTGAGTCAGCCAGTTACTGCCAATAGATGCCAGCTGAATGACTGGAAATTAGAAAGCTGCCTTCCTTACTGTGGAGACTTTTGAAGTCAGAGAAGATGACATGCAAGCGAGATATGGCAGGTCCATGCTGATGGAGACAGCCTAAGCACAGTGAACCAGTTCTTCCACAAAATCAATGTTTTCATGTTGCTAGAAGGCTACGTTACTGCTTCTCTCATTCCTCTTGCCTTATCTGCTTCCCCAACATGCAGATACAATCTGCGTACTAGACCTGTGCCAAATTACCTTCATCTTAACACAGCACTGGTCCATAAAGCTCCCGCTGGTCAACCTGTATGCAGGTACATCCTTTTGACAGGTTCTCCCTCTACAGCACCCATTTGGTGCTGGTTTGTGCCTCTGTGCTACATGCCCTACTCACCCCTGCCAGGTTTTCACAGTGAAGTGAGAACTCGGAAATACCCATTGATGTAGTTGTTCAACTCTTAGATTTGCACGCTGTCTGCCAGACAGATCTCTCAGACCTTCAGTCTGATAGTGTATTGTAATGCTGGCATGTAGTGAGCTTACCAAATGGTAATTAGATACAAGGTCTCTCCTCATTAGTCCATTAATTGGCTAGGATTCCTTCAAGGCGAGAGTATTCACAAATAACAAATCAATTTCTTTTACAGTTGTGGAGATAACAGCTTTTTCCCAGAGCTGACTCTGACTTAGTCTTTGTCCAAGCTTACATTTAGACCAGGGCTAACGACAGAAGCAGGAAAGGGTTTTCAGCCCCCAGCAACCTCAACACTGCCATCTTGAAAGAGGTAGAGATCTATATTATAATCTCCCAGCAGAGATGACAGAGCAGTAAGATGAGAACTGATATTTCTGTTCTTGAAATGGAGGAGTCTAAAAAGACCAGTCGTGCATTTCTTTCTGTAATTACTGCTACAGATTTCTTAGACACTAAAGCCTTCTTAGCTTTGCCCTTGTCGAGTTTAATAATTGTCTTATGAGTGAGGTACCGAGAAAGAGTTCTGCAGTCTGTTTTCAGCAGAAATGCTGAACCTAAACTTTGTAACCTCTTGATACCCCACCTGGTCTTTACCATTTCTCACTGATGCCACATCAACTTCTATTTTTTTTTTCAAATTTGCCATGTTATCTAAAGAATCAATTGACATTTTTCCAGAATTCAGTGTGGTGCCACGTTTAATGTTAAGTGTTTCCTTACACAGCTGCAGTCCTCACTGCCTTGTATTTACTCAGCCTGCTACCAGGAGTTCAGTACAACGGCCTGGTGACACCATACATGATCTAGAGCAGATGGGCCTGTAGTGCCTATAACCTCTTTCAAAGCTGGCCTTTTTCTTTGCTGTTGATGTTCTGGTAAAACATTACGAGGTCATACAGTTAGGTTGAGTCATTCGTTTCTAATGATTTTATTTGTGACCAGAAATTAGGATACCTTCATCATGTTCATCAGAGCAGCCCTAATATTTCTGTGAAATTGAGTCCATTGTTCAAAGAAACAGTATCATATTCTCAGATATTTGCATTAGCATTAGGCAGATATAAACACTTAATAGGGCAGTGGCAGCCTTTCATTCTGTTCTGTTTGGTTGTCCTATTATTTCACCTTTTTCACATACAGTCTGCATGTGAGCCTAGTCATAGCTTTTGTAGAATTTTTGAATGCAACTTTGAGCATATTACACAGGAACCTGCCCATCCGTCAGCCCTTTGCGTGACATCATTTAGGTCTCTCTGATACAAGCTAATCTACCAGCTGCTACTCTTAAGACCTTGAATGAATCCACAACTATTACTCCTTATGTAACGCATAGAAATTCGTCAGCTGAAGGCCAGCCCACTTCTCTCGCACAATTCTGATGACAGGTATCCATTCATGTGCCGAAGAAGCACAAAACAGTAACTTGACAATGTTTGCTTATGCGTACATAAAAGTCGCTCGTAAGGATTAACTTATCAGAATCGGGTGTCACACAATTCAGTTTCTTTAAACCACTGTAGTAGATTCCTTCCTTTTCTCTAAGTACCTTGTAATCAGTGCTTGTGTGCTAATCATCACCTCGTGAGATCTGTGTTCTAAAGAAAACTGCATGTGCACCAGACAGTTCCATCCTACCAAGTCTTTTGGCCTTGACTGCAATGGTCACAGTTTCAAAGCCAACAAGAGCACATCATTTGTATTAGAAGTAGCTCACTTCTATGAATAGAACAAAGTCTAAGCACTGGAGGAAATGTCAGTCCTTAAGTATGATCTTCAGAAGAAGTTGGTTTAAATGGCATTTATTTTATCAATACAAAGTTTTAACTGAAAAATCAAGACAACCAGCATTTCCCATTTATTCTTTTCCCCAACAAGAATGAAAAGTGGTCTGAGGGCCAGGGGGTAAAGAAGTCTATATGTGACGTAGGAGATCGCTGGAAATTAACTGCAATTCATAAAGGATGAGGAAAGCTCACAAAGAAAACTAGAAGGAATACAACCCAGTTTCCACAAAAATGTGCCTCGTAGAACAATAAGTGAAAGATGCTGTCACTGCTTAGAAACCTTTTACCTGATGAAGCTGGGGGGGATTTTTTCAGTGCATCTTCCCCACATAAAAAAGCTCTTTTCTCTTGAGTAAAGGCAATTCTGATGCTGAATATCCTTTTCTTACGGTATTGCACTGTAACTGATGTCAGCAAAAGGCCACATTTGGAAAACTCATTTTCTACTTTGGACTTTGATAGAAGTTTGTTCTGACTGAAAAGGGAGAATTTGCTAATTCTAAGAAGCTACACAGATATCATAACATTTTCATCCGGTTACCAAAAAATAGCTGCAATGCTTAGTTACCTGTAGCGAGGAGAAGAAAGCTAGTACCAAGTAAAACATGATCAAACTATAATGTAAACTTCTGTTTGCTCTTGGTTGGCAGTTAGGCTATTATCTTAATTGATTAATCTAGAATAAAATATACTTAACAGATTTGTCAACCTTTGTGTGACTTAAGTAATTCTGAGAATGATGTTGCATTCCTAGGTACATGGATTTCTTCCCCACTCCTTCTAACGTCACAACTGACTTCCTCTTTGAGAAAAGTGCCAACTATTTCCATTCTGAGGACGCTCCTAAGCGAGCTGCTTCCCTCATCCCCAAGGCCAAGATCATCACCATCCTCATTGACCCATCTGATCGGGCGTATTCCTGGTATCAGGTATGCACTTTGAAGAACATGGGCAGGCACAAATCAAGGTATCCACCTTGAATTCTCTCTGTATGTCCTCTCAGTATCTATGTATATGAAGGATTTGGATAAGACACGCTTTTACTCATCAGTCAGTGCACCATATATGGTCACCCATGGGCCTGAGCTATATGTCAGTGTAAACCTGAACATCTTTCAAGGGTTTAAATACCAGAAACCACCTTTTCAGAAGTCTTCTAGTAATGTAAGCATGTAAAAATGCTTACTTACTTGATAAATTTATGTCATCAGCACATATAAAAATTAGTTTATAAACACAGTTATCTAGTTCATGCTCAAAATGCAAGATAGATTAAGAAATTTTTGTTCTTCTGGTCTGCAGATTTGAAAAGGACTTTGGCAAAGTAAAGAAACTCTTTAAAAGTATAAAATTCCAAGGAGAAAAAAGTTCTTGGAACTTCTATTGCATGTTTTATACTATTTTTTAGTGAGAAGTAATCACAGCCCTGAATCTGACCTGTAGCTTACCCTGCTTTAGACAGGAGACTTGACTAGAAACCAACTGAGATCCCTTCTGACCTGAATTATCCAATGATCCTCATAACTACCCATGTTCAAATTGGCTTTTCTGAGTATTTACCTTGTGTAAGCAGGAAAAAGAAAATACTAAACTACTAGAAGCAGACCTTGTTATTTGTGTTTATTATGCCCGGTTCATTTCTACAAAACCTGCCACTCAATTTATTGAAAGTAAACATTTATACATTCTGGTTTGTTACTGCTATTATCAGTCTAACTTCTGATTTCTTTTGATACAAACAATATTTATTGATACAAACAGTGTTTATCCCAGCATTTTCAATGAAGTAATACAGATGAGGACTTCTTAACTTGAAGTAACTTTTAATGTAAATAATCAGTCATGGCAAGGTCAGCAAGACCAACCAGTTTTGTCTTATTTTCCCAACTTCTGTGGTTTGTAAAGTTCCAGCAATGTAACTTCTTTTACAGCATCAGCGATCACATGAAGATCCTGCAGCTCTAAAATTCAGCTTCTATCAGGTGATCACAGCTGGACCTCGAGCCCCATCTGAGCTCCGAGCTCTCCAAAAGAGATGCCTAGCGCCTGGATGGTATGCTACCCATATTGAAAGATGGCTAACTTACTTCCCACCTTATCAGGTGAATAAGACTGTAACTTGACATCCTAATCTTAGATATATAATATCCTAAAAGATTACCTGTGTAAAAGTCTTGCCTACTGAATACTGATCCTCAAGGATATCCTGGATACACTAGAGCATGCTTTAAGACATTGATTGTGATTCTTCATAGCCATGTTCTAAGTAGTTGGGTGACATTGCTAGGGCTGTCATGTCTTAGCACCTTACAGCTGAGCTTCTTCTGCAAAACAAATCAGAAAAATAATCTGGAAGCTCAAGAAATGTCACTGCTCCTTGAACACTTGTACCCTGAACTGACAGCTGGTTTTCATTTGCTCATGGTTTCATCACTATGTCTGGCTCTTTGTCAATAACGTTGAGGAAAAGAGAACCAGACAGGCCGTGCTTTGTGCTTCCTTTAATATTGGATGGTCCGTCAGGGTTCCCAAAAGAAAAATCGAAGGAAAATAAAGGGAAGCTGCTTGATAATACTTCTGTCTAGTCTCAGTGGTAGCAAGTATCAGCGAGCATCAAGGGATGTCAGCTGGGATATTACCCTCCCTGCATGGGTTTAGAAGAGTTTTGGTGTCTGAACACTTTGAGATGTAAAAATTATCTTTTCTGTCCAAAATGGGGATTACCATGTGGAAATGGATGTCACCTAGTGGTTTTGTACCTCCTTAATATTTAAATGCATCAGTGTCTTTACCCACTTCTTGGTCCTTTCATGCAGTAATCTCCCACTGTGTCAACCTCCTTAGGCTGTGATTGTAGTAGTAAATAAACCTGTACTTGCGCAAGGGTTTGCACACTGTCCCACTGCTGTCCGTACTGCTTGATTTTTAACACTTCTGGCACAGTTTGGACCCGTAGCAAAAAGCATCTTGCCAGGCAGTTCCAGAGCAGAGTTAGAAAGATAAGAAGAACCATTACTGTTGGGGAGTGTGGACACAACCAGTTTGGTTTTGCAGGTGAGAGAGTTTAGCAGGATGGATCCAGGTCGTGCTGTGTTATTTGGCCTCCAGACCGGAAAGCTGTCTCTGATTTGTTTAAGTTAGCAATATAGATAAAGCCGTTATGTACCTGAGTGTGTTTGCAATCTCAGGTGTCACAAGTTTTTTAGGTGAATTGCCTAACATGACTTTTCTGTAACTGTCAAAGCACTGGGTCTCTTTTGCATGCTTTGTTTTCGGAAATTCCTCACACGTTGCTGCCCATAACAGCAAATCTGCTTATCAGTCTCTACTGGTCTCATTCATGCACTGAAACAGTCTGGCGTGTTGGTGTTCCTAACTGTCTACATTTTCTATCTATCACTGACCCTGAATCCTCAATCTATCTATTCTTTGTGTTAAGACCAGTTTCTCCACGTGTCTTTGAGCCGCAAAGGGTGTGTGTTTATGGACCCATAGGTTTCAGTACAAGTGGCACATAAGCAACCTGAAAATTGGATCACCCTGCAAGCTTCTGTTGGCATGTAACATAGAAATCACTATCCGCCTTCTGGTCCTGCGTAAGATCAGGCCTCATAAGGTGCATGTCCTAAGCCCTGAACATCATGTGATATACAAGACCAGGCAGACATTATCACCTGATCCATATCTCCTTGGTAGATTTATTTCTGGAATGGATTTTTCTGACATGAGCAGTGTGTCTGGCGCTACTCTCCACCCAACGTTTAAAGATTACTTCAGTTGAGGGAGGTTGGCTGCAATCTGAACCTTCTGTTTACCCAGGACTCGCTTAGCTGAGACAAGCTGGCTGGAGTCTGCACCTTCTGTTTTCCCAGAGTGTGCCAAGGAAGCCCTGAGGCATCTAGTTGGTGTTATTCTCCACATATTCTCTTTTGGGCTAGCCTTGCAGACTTCATGAGATACACAGTACTGTAATACTGTGATAGTCATATGAAATTTGCTACATTTTGTTCTCATTAGTTTTTCTCCAAAAATAGCCCATGAATATTGAATAATATGCATTGTTACACAGATTTTTGCCAGATTTTATGTCCCACAGTGACAGCAAAGAACCAGCCCTGGTAGCCTTAACGTTTTCTCTGTAGAAGTACTAGGGATTAACTTGCATTGCAAAACAACACTACACAGTAGACTATATCCAAACTAGTTAGCAAGTTCAAGGAACTGCAGAAGCGTAACATAGTTACATAAAGCAGACCTAAAATTAGCTCAGCTTAAAAGTGCAGCCTTTTCTAAAAAGAGAGAGCCTTCCTTCACCGAAAGAGCTCTCACCAGCTTACAGGTAACAAAGGGTATCTGTAGTTTTAAAACCTGTATAAATTTGGGGGTCTCTACATGGGGGATGGAATTGAAGTCGTAACGTCCATTATGATGTCAGTGGTAGGAATAGCAACAGGAATAGGTAAGGTTCCCCTTTTCATTAGGAAAGTGGTAACAGCACACTTGTCCTGCAAGAATTTCCTAAGAATTTGTTAAGAATGTTCCTAAGAATTTGCAAATCTCAGAGTACTTTTCAGATTTAGGGTTCAGACATTTAGAATTTTGATTGATTTAATTTATTATCTTTTAAGTCATACAAAAAGTCCTCTTTTGTCTGGCCACCAGGACAGCTCTCTAGAAGTTCAGGAAGCTCACCTCTCTTAATTTCCCACCTACAATTCATTGCTTCAATGCAGTCATACAGAAGGAAAGAGGACCTAGCATGACGAACTCCCTCATGAGACAAAAGATATGCTCGTGCGCCACCCCTGGAGGGCATCAAGCTCATTTTGCAACAGCCATTGTTAAACAGCCAGCCTGAAGCTGAAGGACTGGGGCTGTTTCTAAGCTGTCCTCTTCTCCAAACTGTCTCTCTTGATCCTCTCCTGCCGGGGTGACTTTTAGACACAAAGTAACTCGTGTGCTGGGAAAGCAGGGACTTAAACAATCTCTTCAGCTGTCAGCCATTTTACAGTAAAATGATCAGTATGCTGTAAAGTGACTCAAAACATTTCATTGGTAGAATTTTCATTATATATGAAGCTATCTACTTTGTAAAAATTACACTATTCAAATTTTTCACCTCTCCAATACATGAAGTGCCTTAAGATTTTGAAGAATTTTGTGAAATTACATCTTCCTGAGATCAGGATATGAATAAATCAGTGCAAGTAAGGAAAAATATTCCCTCAGTTCCTTACAACCTCCTCGAAGGTTGAGAAGGAGCGTTTTTTGTTACATGCTCCCTGGGAATGTCAGGAATTGGAATTAATTTCCACTGGTAAAACCTTTTCTTACATGTCTTTTTTAGGGTGGCAGAAGTGGAAAGGGCACAGATACTTCTCTCTACCGTTTTTTAAATAGTGAATTAAAAAACCCTCACTCCTTTTCTTTCAGATGGAAATATCCCCCATTTGGGATGTTTTTTGACCTCTGTACCATGAAGCACTTAAGGCCTGTTTTCAAAGCTTTTATCTTAGGAGAGCAGTGAGCTCATTCTTGGACTCAGGCAGTCATCATGTATCTGATTGCAAAGACTTCTGGAATGAGCTACTGCTTTCTGAAGGGCCTGATGATTCCACTAATCCACACCTCTAAATCTACATGCTATATATGGGTGATCCCAAAGACCATTCTTTCAAAAGAAGAGACATTTTCTCCTTTTTGCTTGTGCTCTGAAACCTCACAGTCTTGCAAACTTTAGGTTTCATCCAATCCTTGAAGCAATTTATATGATTTTAGCCTCTCTGCTTGCATGGAAATGTAAGAACAAGCTTCAGCACTGCTCACAGAGGAGATTGTTGAACCATCTGCAAATCTATTTCCCCTCTCCTTTTCATCACTAAAGCACGATGGAAAAAGTAGAGGTGTTTCCATGACAGGAAATGAGTGCTTGACTAATCCATTTGGGACCTTGCTTCTCTTCCAACAGCCACAAAGACCCAAACTTGCTGCACCATCAGTGGGTCATTGGGCATGATACCACATTTGATAAAACTCTCATGTAGGGTCTGTTTCACTGAAGATTCACCTCCAGGTAAAAGGGTGGCCCTGTCTGAAGTAGCCTACTGTGACTGTATCTTCAAGCACTGTAAAAGAAGAAAAAGAAAATACCTACTAGTACCTGGCTTTCTTAGAGATTTAGCGCACATTCTGTATCTCTCTGCATCCCTGCCTTAAGGTCCTCGTAACATCTGCTTTTATTTGTATTCTCAAAGAAGTTCATTCATAAAATTATTCGTTGTTGTATGGGTTTAGAAGTAAGGCATTTCATCTAACATCCAACTGCTGGTTTCTGTCATTCTGGTCATTTCCAGTGACAAGCTTTTAGCATTACTGTAACATATATATGTATATGTTTGTGTCTATGGGAATTATAGGTCATTTCTCTAGACGTTAATACCTTTTTTTCTTGGACAAATCTCACTCAGTTTGCTGACAATATTTCTTATCTTTCTAAATCCTTCACTACTATTTCTCTTTTGTCACAACAGCTTCCAATTTAATATCATTTCAGATTTAACTAACGCCATTTACCCTGCTCCCAGGTCATTAATGATGATGGCAATTAAAACTGGACCAATTATCATTCTCTGGGGCAGTACTCTCCTTATAATGAATGAGTTTGACAGAGGTAGAATTTTCAGTTTGAAGCTTGTAATAATACATTTTCAATTAAATTTCCATTTATTTTATGTGTTGTAGTTGCTAATTATTGATGGACAGCAGCTGAGAACTGACCCATCTACTGTAATGGATGAAGTACAGAAATTTCTGGGAGTCTCTCCTCATTATAATTACTCTGAAGCCTTGACGTGAGTTAATTTAATCATGATTTTCACATGTTCCTACATTCCTAAAATACAAGTTAGTCTGTAAGGTCACTGCAAAATAAAGCCTCTCATACTTCTCCTTCGAGCTGTCAGTAGGATGTATTCTTCAGTGTCTGCAAAGAACACAATTCAGGGTTAGATTTTCTGTGAATCATCCACTGAGCCACTCAATGTGGAGCTTGACTGTTACAGAAGTAGACCTCTGACAAACAGACAAAGTAAGTATTGCTTTGTGAGAACTGCATATCAATTTTCGATGAATTTAAAGGAATTTTATTTCCATAAGTGGAATGTGGAATACTGACATGCATAAACATTAAGGAAAAAGAATTTGTTTCTCTTCACTTTTGAGGAAAGGAGCCCTGCTGGATC
>VZSF01003937.1:44926-87189 GCA_013398295.1 Chionis minor | reverse complement strand
CGCGCCCAGCTCCGCCCCGCCCTCCGCGGGGCCCGCCCGCCCGCCATGCTCCTTGCGGCCGGCAGCCGGGGCGGGAGAGCGGCGGTGCCCGGCCATGTCGGGGGAGGACGAGGAGGATCTGCCGGCCTTCGTGGCCCTGCATGGGGCCGCGCTGCGCGCCTCGGGGGTGCCGGCGCGCTACTGGGAGAGCCTGTGCCGCAAGCTGCGGGGAGAGGTGGGTGGCCGTGGGCCCTTGCCGCGGGGGGAATGGCGCTGAGGGAAGCCCCTTCGGCGGGAAACGAGGGGCGTCCTCCCTCGGTGAGGAGACAGTGGTGGGGCCCTCTTTCCCAGCCCGGGGGGAGAAGCCAGCCGGGAGGCTGCTCAGCAGGGGAAAACGGGGGAGAAGGCTGGTGCCGGCCACGTCGCCCAAGCGCAGCTCGGGGCCGCCGAAGAGGTCAGGTGTGTGTGGTGCGGGTCGGGCTTCGTCTTCTCGTGGTCACCTCAGAGCTGGAAAGCCTCAGGAGATCGCGGGAACTGGAGATCCACTGGTGGAGGGGGGTTGGTGAATACGCCCTAAAACGCTTCAGCCCTTTTTGCTAAAGAAGAATTTAGGAAGGCAGCAGGAGTAGTATTAAAGTCAGGATGTTGCCATATATTAATGCATTATGGTTTGGGTTGATTTATTTTTTTTCCTTCTTTCCTTTTTTTCCCCTGTTCTCTTCGTTTCCACAGCGGTCTGCCCTCTTCTTAGTCATTTATAACTCTGCAGAGCTAACTCGCTTGGCTGGGCTTGCATGCGGACAAGTTGCCTGTCTTGGGCAGTTCTCTGGAGTGTTTTCGGCCAGTTGGTTTGTTAATTTATTCCCTGTCCAAGTAAAAGCTGTTCAGCTCTTTCAGAGAACCGGGGTGATGGTAGAAGAATGTTCTGGCAGTGGTTACAGTAACAACGCAAGAACCACCCTGTAGAGCATCTCAGAGCAGTGGTGCTGTCTGACTTTATCGGGCCAAATTTGGGGCAGGTTGTAAGCCTTTGTAAAATAGCCACTCATAGATGCAATGGCATAAATTTGGGGACCTTGCCTTCTTGAGTTTCCCTGCTGTAGCCCTGCCCAGGCATCATAGAGGCCATCCCTGTGCAAGGGTTGGGTATGTTTCAGCTGAAGCTGACACCAGAAGGTGTCTCTGGACCTGGCCCTGGACTAAAGGGAGTGCTGGGGGCACAGACCCACTCCTGGATGGAGAATCCTTTTTCCTCTGATTTTAACAACCATCCACTTGGTCCCTGGAGCTGTGTGATAAGAAAGGGGGGGGAAGAAACCAAGTTGAGAAAATGAGTCATTTTGGACAAAGAGCTTGTAAAGACCCACGTTGAATTTAGAATTTTTTTATTATTATTATTATTATTATTATTTTGGATATATGCAGCCAGCCTCACTATTGAGTAAAGCTCAACGTCTTGGATTTGTTGGAGTAAAGGAACCAGGAACTGAGGCAGGAAAGAGACAGAACCCGAAACTAGTTGTCTGGAGACTTGAGAGTGCTCCAGGGAGTCTGGAGGAGTCTAGTCTACCTGGAGAAGGAAATAAGAATGAGGTGAGCTTTCGGTTCTGGAGAAAGAAAGAGATCTGACAGGAACCTCAAGGTATGGGGAGAAAAGGGAACTAGCAGTGGGGTGCAGGAAGAGCATGATGAGCAGTGGAGAAACAGATGAGATGAGAAGTTTGAACAGGAAGCGTAGCACAAGGTGGCAAGGAGAGGGGACTGTAGTTTAACACCCATGTAAAAGTAAACGGATTTTTAATTACTTGAATGCTTGTTTTTCCCATATCAACTTTAAAGTTGGGACCGGAGGGAAGCATAGCAAGTCATGATATAATCTGAGTGTTCAGAGCACAGGGTCTGAATATGTTCCTACTGCTTTCTTAACTGTTGTGTGTCTGGCACTGCTAATAACAGGAATACATGTGTATTACAGAGAAAATAAATCTACGTTAACTTAAGCATATGCCCAGTCACAAATTGCTTGTTATAGTATACCGTTCTTAGCGAGCATATGGGCAAGTGACTTGGAGCGGGGAATATTTACTGCTCTGCTTAAATAGGAAGGTGTGAAAAGGGATGTATCAGAACAGGGTGAAATAGAAGGCAGTATAAGGCTGGTAAAAGAAACCTGAAGTTGCAAACTGTTGCGTTGCCATATGCCAGTGCTAGAAAGCTGGAGGTAGCTGGCAAACTGTGGAATTGTCCTGTGATGTAACACAGGCTGAAGATTGGTGTCCTGTGGCTGAAATCCTTGCATGTTACTAACTTTGTTGGAGTGGGGTGAAATTTAGAAAGTATGACAATAGAGTGAAAGGAGGCCCATGGTTCTGATCATTTTACAGAGGCTAGGATGGCGAAAGGCAGGATGAAGAAAGCACATGCCCTAAGGTGGTACGCTGCTCTTCCTATTTCATTTTGCTTGCGGTAGTGGTTGAGCATGCTCTTTCATACTGAGTGTTCTAGTGCATGTGGCGAGAGAAATTTAATGATTTCAGTGTGCTGAGGAAGATAAACTAGACTGCTGATGGTGCTTGTCTCTACCGTTGCAGCTTCTGGGTTTTATCCAGAAGAAGGGCGAAAGGATACAGAGAAGACTGGAATGTCCATGGAAAATAATTTTAAGGAGTGCCATGGACTGGGATGAGCTCTTGAGGAGGTAGAGACAGCTGCGGTACCTTACTTAGAACTGGACCATGTAGAGTGGCTGGAGGAGCAGCAGTAAAGAAAGTAAAGGAGTTGGAGAGAAAGGATGAAAATGTTTTGGGAGTCTAGGTAATAAAGAATAACCGGGGGAGGAAATTGATGCAACATGGAGCATAGGATGAGTTTCCTTGTTTCATGTGTGAAGGTGGGAGGAATTTTTCATTTGTCCTAACCTGTTGCAAAGACTAAAACTTTCTAGCATAGAACGTGGAGAATTTGCATCCATAATACAGATAAAGATCTCTCTTACATGGGTACCTCTAGAACCCAGCCCAGACAGCTGTTTTCCAACACACACACGTGCTTCAACATACAGAGTGAACACACCCTGCTTCCTCTGTGTACATTAAAGCCTGTGAGAGAAGTGGAGGGTTTGGGGTTTTTTTATTTACCTTGAGATCTGCTGGAGCAGGTTTCCTTCCAAGAGCATTATGTAACCATGAATTCAATTGGTTTGCTCATTGAAAACATGGTATATCTGCTAGATCAAGAAACCTGCTTTTATTTATTTATTTGGCATTTGGTGTATCTGTTGGGAAGCAAACTTTTCTGTGTTTCTGACAGAAACTCGAAAACCAAAACATATTGCAGCAGGATTTTTGTGGCCCTGAGGTGTTGCTGACAAAAGGCTGCTTAGAGTTTCATCCTGGTTAGAAATAGAGGCTTTTAATTAATTATTAGAAGGAATGCAGCATGATCAATTCTACTAGACTTTATTTTCCAGAGCAGGGAAAGGCAGGTTCTTGTTCAGAGGCTACCTGTGGACTTCAAAGCAGTTTGCAATGTAACTAAAAGGAACTTGCTGAGGATACCTGTGTGTAGTAATTGTCATGACATGTGCCTGCTTTGTTATCACATTCTCTGGTTCATTAGGTTTGTTAGATTGGAACTGCACCTGAATATGAAGAGGGAGTGATTTTGCCCAAGCATGTTTTGCTCACAAATCAGCTGTGCTACCAAAATGCGTTTTTATCCCTTTGCTGTCTTCTAGAGAGTATTACTTACCCTGGTGGAGTACTTAATGCGAGTTCTCCCTATTCCACTTCAAGCAAAAGGTTGTGCTTTTCAAATTGGTGGCGTGATCTTATCCGGCTGATAGTTGCCTTAAGTAGCTTAAGATTCCTTTAATGGAGCCCCTGCGTTAGTAGGTTTACGGGGTGACAGACCCTCTCAAAGGGAGGGAGGGGGAGAGGAGGGACAGCAGTGTTGTCCATCCGCTCAACAGGCAGTGTGTCCACAGCAGCCAGCCAGCGGCTTCTGCCAAACCAGTCAGTTCACTACTGAACTGTTTGCGTTATCAATTAGGTTTAAAAAAAAAAAAATAATCAGAGAAAGCCACTGATTAAGGTGGTATTGAACTGCTGCTCTGAGAAGTGTGAATTGCTTCAAGTGAGGAATACACCTAATTAACTTTTTCAAGGATGTAAATTCTCTGAGTTTGTATTTTTTAGCATAATTCTGCTGAAAAGGTATTAAAAGTGGCGATTATTTTTTTTTTTTGCCAAATGCAACTGCTACAATCTCATGCTGTCAATGCTCTGTTGGAGAGATCAACACTTTGGCTTAGGGGATCTGGAGTCCCTTCATTTTTAAGTCTTGAGTTGATATTTCATAAAATATAAAGGCAACAGCTTCCCTTTAGTTGTAGAAGGACTTGATATTAATGTTCGTCATGGGTGTTTGGTGAATGAACGGGTGGAGCCTGTGGCAAGTGAAGGCTAATCTCCGAGTCAGCAGCTGGCTCACCTCATATCCCGGCTTTTACTAACTCTTTAAGACAATGTCAAGTGTAGAAAGAATACGTAGTGCCAGACTGTAGCAGGTGTCAAGTGGACTTCAGTGAATCACGCTTGCGGTTTTAATTTTCTAATGACTGTCAGTCACTTAGCTGTGGTTTCTTCTGCAAGCTAATGAGCTTGATGAGAACAGCTCTTGATCTAGCAGCAGGAGCAGCGAAGTGTCACTTCAGGGAGGAGTGGAACGGGTGTCTGTCCTGGTGCACTTTGCTGCCTTAACAGCAAAATTAGCACTTGTGCGGTGAGCCGGATCAGGGAGCTGATCCAGCTGAGAGCTGATCTGACAAAAATGAATTGTGAGCACCACTGATGGCCACACAAGGAAGGACTCTTCCTTTTGCTGGGACTCGCCTGCAGTTACAGGAATGACTATGAATTTCACAGGCAACCGAGCAGAGGCTTAAACATTGGTGGCTACTGGTGTAAGAGCAAGAGGTTGTGATATTGCTTACTATTGAGTAATGTTACCCTCTCTAGCAAAACTGGAAAACTAGAAATAAATTAGAACTGCTAGCTATTTTGATGCCTGCTGAAGTACAAGATAATAAGTCACTTTCTGATTTTTTTTTTAATGTATTTTTAATTTCTGGTGAGGTTGTTTGCAAAGTAATTTTCTTTACCCTAAGAAAATGTATATGTGGAATTAGTCAACATACTGTTGATACGTTCTTTTTCCACTGTCCAACCCAAAGGAAAATACTGTCTCCTACTCCTCAGAAGGGAATTTCAGACACTTTTCCACTTGGATCTGGTCTATGATACCATGCTGTGGCTTAAGATCTGAAGTAGGAATTGTTTCCTTGCTGCCTGCCTCCTTTGCTAGATGTCGTGGTTTGGGCTGGGCTGGGTACTGAAGCAAGTGACAGATGCTCTTCCACTTACCTCTCTCCAAGGAAAGCACTGAGAGACAGAAAGAGACTTATGAGTTCAGAAAAAAAACAAACTACTTTAATGAAAATATTAATACATTAATAAAATAGTAAAAAAAAAAAAAGAAATATACACAAAACCATATCAAGTTCCCAGGGTGATGATCTTGTCACCAGCAAGCATGGGGAAAGAACCAGACTGGACTCAGTGATGGACAGGAGCTGGCTTCTGAATCTAGATTCAGGCATGCATGGATCAGGATCAAAGGCAAACGAATAGACAGAGTCCTCCTTGGATGCCAGCCATTGAAGAAAAATGAGCTGACCCTTTGATCCCTCAGCTTTTATACTGAGCATGAGGCAGATGGGATGGAATACCCTGTGGGTCAGTTTTGGGTCACCTGTCCTGCCTGCTTCTCCCTGCAGGTGCGACCCCTCTATACTTTTCCGCTTCCGCCCTCCAACGGGGCAAATAACAAAGCTGGCTGCCCTTGGGTGTTACAGCAGTAAGTATAAGCAAGAGCCTCTCTGCATGCTGTTCCTTGGCATAAATTACAAATAAGCAGGTCTTACCACTCTGAGAACTAACAGTGTCTCCACAATATGCTGTTAATTTCAGAGTTCAGTTAGTTAGAAGAGGCTTAGCTAGAAAATAAAATTACTGAACAGAAAATCAGTTCTGTTTTACCTCAGACGAGCACACTAGATGTCTTTGAGCAGCCATCTGCTTTGCCTAGGTGGCCTTGCTTTACAAATGTGGTGTTCATTTTCTCACCCTCCTGTTGGGGCTTAGCAGAAACAGTTATCCTGAAGGAACACTCACTCAAACAAATAAAAACTTGTCACTGCCATTGGTATTT
The DNA here is from genome assembly GCA_013398295.1 of Chionis minor. NCBI lineage: Eukaryota > Metazoa > Chordata > Aves > Charadriiformes > Chionidae > Chionis > Chionis minor. Next base: position 80,940 of record VZSF01003937.1, on the reverse strand, counting down.
TACAGCTAATAAGCTGTCAGTATCTAGAAGTAATGACTTCCAATAATTTGATGTCAGAGGCTAGGTGTACCTGGGCTTGGCGTGTTAAACCAGTAGCTCTAGAGGTCACGCTGCTAGATCTTTCTCTCTCCCTGCTACTTTCTAGGCATATGATTTGTCTGCTCCTGCCTGGTTCATTATATAGTGTATGAGTCATTTAGCAGAATAACTCCCTCTGAAAGGTTTTGAAAAGTCTACTGAGGCTTTACTCATTTTTTTTCTTTTTAAAAGCATATGTTCGCTTTGAAATCATGAAAGTTGTCAGCAGAGTCTTGGTTCTTCAAAAGATATGCAAGGCCCCTATTTGGCAAGATTTTGGACAGAAGGGAAACTTGCATAATGACCTACTTAATTTTTGTGGATGAAGGTGTTATGTCCAGAGTAGGCAAGAATGTTAAAAAAAACCCAAACAATCAAAAAATCTTTCAGAACATTAGTAGAGGTAATTGTATAGACCTTAACTTGTGTCAGTATAAGGAATCTTTTAACTCCTCTGGAGGTGAGTGAGCATGGGCAGTTCCTTTTGTAGGGATAGAAGAGAGGGGGAATCATGCTGAGATTTCTTAACTGGTTCAGAAGTTGATTGGTAAAAGCTCTTTTTCTTCAGGGACCTTAATATGCTTTAGTATGGTTGTATAGCCTGGGTAACACCTGGTTCTGCAGGTCTTAAATTGTTTTTAGCAAAGCTAAGCAAAGATACTATGTTTCCAGCTTCTAAAATCCTTTATGAGGAGTTAAACTAATAGACCTGTTGGTACCAAAGAAATCAACAAAACTTCCTGTAAATATTAACTAAAGAAACTTCCCAGACAAACAGCTGTATTAAAATGTTAAAGAGCAAGTACTGTTGTTCATTTATCCGTTAAGTTAAAAATGCTAATTTTTACTGGATTGCAGACCAAAATGCAAGTGCCTTTCAGTGTTGCATTATGCATATCAGGGTACTGCCTCAACCAACTGCTTGATACTTAGCGCACTTTCTATCTCAGGTATTTGATGCTGGTGACTACTTTGGGATAATGCAAGTAGAAGAGGTGGATGAGGAGGAAGAAGGTGATGAAGAGATGGAAGAAGAATTGAAAAAGAAACCAAATCCTGGAAATGAACCTTGTTTCAAAGTTATTGTAACAAATGAGAATGGGCTTCAAGCCTCCAATCCCAATAGGTGAGTAGTGATTTCAGAACTAGTGTACAGTCTTTGAGTGGTCTTAAACCCTAAAATGTTACATGCAGTTTGCTTTAAAACTTGTTTGATCCTATTCAAAAAATCTTCTTCCTATCAGACAAAGCTCCCTGTTTGAGGAAAGGTGCATGCTATGAGGTACATCTTGAAAAGGGTACTAGAAGTGCAAGTATCTTGACATTGTTCCTTTTTAAATCGTGCAGGAAGATGCTTAAAATTGGTTGAAGTAAATTGATGGAGAAAATAGGGAAAAGACAACCTTAGAATGAATTCTGCAGAAATAAAACAAACCTTTGTATCTGCAAGACTGTATGCCCTTGAGGGGTGGAAAAAAAAAGAAGAAATAATTGTGACCTTCACAAATCTCAGGCTAAGGAGGTACTAAGCAACTTTAAAGTAATGATCCATGGACCATTAAATTTCCTCCAGTTGGCTAAAATATAATTCAAGAGTGGGGTTGTGTGATTGCATGCATGCATAATTGAATATATTAAGTTACTGTTGGCTTACTTCAGAATAAGCTTATCTGTCAGGAATGTGAGACTAGTGTGCAGCTATAAAACTAGAAAAAAGTTACATAAGAAACAACTTAATGTTACAACACAGCTTTTTGTGTTCTTCTTGATTTCAAACAGAGAACAGGCTCTTTGTTATATATTAATAAATAGCAGTAAGAAGAACTCATCTTTGAACACAATTCTGCTCAGTTCTATAAAACTTTTGCCAGGACTTTCATACTTTTTAGGTCTTGGGTAAACAGGCAAAGTCTAAGAATCTAAATTTAGCCTTGATGAGTAAAAAAACAACATAGAGCACAGGTATCTGCCTTTACGTGCCTGCTTTAACCTCAGTCATTGCCTTTCTAAATCTGAGAACACACTGAAATTATAAAGTTCAAAACAACTCCTATGATAATCTTGGGCTTCCTTGCAACATTCAGATGTACGTGAATGTAGGAGTAGAACAGCAACGTGCCTGTTTGCTAATATTTCCAAAGAGCTTGACCTTGGCATTCTCTGGAGTCTTTAATTTTAAAATTAAATGAGGTTTCTTCTGTATGTGGCATCTCAGATACAGTAATTGTTCAAGGATACTTGCTGTACGTGACAGCTGACATGTTTTTAACTTTGTGAAATATGGGTGGTTTTGTTTGGGGAGGCTCGTTGTGGGTGCATTGGTTGGTTTAGTTTATTTTAGCAAGTAGAATTCAGATTTTTCCCTGACTTGGTTCAGTAAGACAATAAACCCAAAATGTGGAGAACCCTTCTGTTTGAGTTAACTGTTTTGGGGTAGATTAGTAATTCTTTTAAAACAATGCATTTTGCCTAAAAAGACCAGGGCGGGGGGTTGGGGGGTGGTAACACTCAAAAAAACCCCAAAAAGAATCAATAAAAAAACTTTAATCCTTTTTTTTTTTTTTTAATAGCAAATACAGGGTTTTGATGATCAGACCTCTCTACCTAGTTTTAAAGATGACGGTAGATGTTACAGAGCTCATGGCTAACAAGGTCCAGAAATCTTTTTGCAAAATAATGTATTGTTTGCCTTCAAGCAAAAATATCAAGTTGATGCAGTGGAGTTAATGATCAAAAGGGAAGAAACTTGTGTTCCCAGCCTTTAAAGGGACCTAGGTTTACAAACAATGCCCTGTGCTGTGTTTGCTCATCATTTTCCTGGAAATACTAATGCACAATAAGCTTTCTAGAACAAAACCGGTGTAAGTTACTGCTGGGAAGTTGTTCCTAACCTGTAACATCACAATGTGTACTCAGGGAGTGACTTTGGGCATAGCAGAAGGCTTTGTTATGAGGAAACGTAGCTCTTATTCGTGGAATATTTGGCTATATAGGTGTTAAAAAAAAAAAAAAAATACTGTTGTAATGTTACCAAAATTCTCTTTAAGTATTTTCCTCATTGATCACGCCTGGACTTACCGTGTTGAACATGCCCGCCAGCAGCTGCTTCATGTACCTGGCTTACTGCACAGAATGACAAATCTCATGGGAATCGATTTTCACGGCGAGATCCCAGATGAGGGCAGTATTGAGCAAGTGTTGCAGGAAATGTGGAAATACAATCAGACCTACCAGCTTTCTCAAGGGGTAAGTCTCTAAAATTAGGGTGCTAAAAAGTTCTGAGCAATCCTGAGTGAAGACATTCCAATGTAGGGCTATCAGCAAAGATACATTTTCAATTAAAAAAAAGGTCCTTTACAGGCATTTCAGAATAAACTTCTACTTGGAATGAAAGCAAATCCCATGTAGGGCTAAAATGCACAGCAGCTTGCTATCAGCTTTCTGATGAGAACTTTGAGGGAGGTTTTATGTAGAGGGGAGGAGTCTGCTGTAAAAGAAGGGGGCTGGAAGGGGGAGATCTGCTTTTATGTATTTTTTTTTTTCGGCTCAAACTTTCTCATAGTGAAGGAAAGAACCTCTCATGAATCAACTGTCTCACATAAAAGTGTGTGTCTCAGCTATGCTGGCAGTTTTCTTCACCTGTATAGAGTACTTTACATACCAGGGATATACCTGCACTGTCAAATCACTTGACTTCCTGGTTTGTATTTGGCAACTGATTGTGCGTACTGTGTAAACGTTAGCTTACCCTCAGGTGAGAACCAGCTAGCTTCGAGATGGAGCCTAAGTGTTTCTAGGCGTAGCTTGCTCTAAGGCTGCTACTTGTAGATAGTGTGGATAAGGCCACTCCAGGTTTGTTCCCTCTGCCCTACATAGTCTTTCAGCACTGTACCAGCGTGTCTTGAGCCTTCAAACATGGCATACATGCTGTTTCTGAGGGAATGCAACCCGCAGGATTCAGTTAAAAATGCTTTTGTAGGGTCTGCAATGAAGCTCCTAGGCTATTTTAAGTCTTTCGGATTAAAGAGTAGAAAGGTGAATTCTTTGGGCTGAGCTCTATGCAGAATGGGCAGGGCTAACCCTAAGCAGTGTGAGCATGACCAGCCTGCAACTGCTAGCCCAGGGGCTTGAGGTTGTTCTCTGGAGGGGTCATCTTTATCATTTAAGGTAGTATCAGGCCTGAAAAATCCCCAGGAAAGGGGTTCATTGTGACTGCTTTCTCTTTTTTATCTTAATAAAAGGGAGATCTGAACGCTATCTGTCAGTCTTTCTACCCTATGTCATCTTGTCATGAATGGCTTGTGAGTCAGGTGGAATGTCTGTGTTACCACTTGAAAAGTGATTTCCTGGAAAACAATTAATTAACTTGCCTTCTGTTCCCCTTTCTGGGGCTGGGCTGTTTGAATATGTTATTTCTGATCTCTGTGCTCCATTTCTGCCTCTGTAAAAAGGCAACAGTAGTGCTACCAAGCAATTTAAGGTTTATTCATTCATTCAGAATTTTATCATGACAAGTGTTGCAGGAAGGGGTGCTTTGATGATGCAACCTCAGCACTCTCACAGCCAGCTGTTGTTGCAGGGGGCAGTTCTGCTCTCCACTCTTAAGCCGTAAACTTTAAACTCTTTTTAGCAAACTGATTCTGATAGAAACTGAAGGAAAACGAATCCTACCGAACAGCCTTCTGCTGGTTTAGCTCCCTGAACTGGCTAGTTTGGTACAGGGCAAGCAGGTCTGGTAGGCAGTAGCATAAGAAAGGAGATGAGACTGTGCAGTGGAGAGGGGAACAGGCTGTTCCAGCAGTGGCTGGATGCTGGAGCCTGCCTTAACCTCAGAGTTGCAGGGATGAGTGTGTCGCTCTGTACTTAGCGCCTGCTTGCAATCTTGGCTAGAGTGAGAAACACAGAAATGGCGTATGGGGTGCTGCTAGCGCCTTCTGCCTCGCGGTGCTTTTCTAGCAATTGATGTGTGCAAGATGTCTCACTCTCTTCAATTGCACAGACTGCAGAGGAGAAAGTTCCTGTCTGGTACATCATGGATGAATTTGGATCACGCATTCAGCATTCGGATCAGCCTAGTTTTGCAACAGCACCCCTGTTTTATATGCCTCAGCAAATTGCTTACACCGTTCTCTGGCCTTTGAGAGACCTAGAAACTGGTGGTAAGTTTGTGTCTGTTGAGTTGTTTCTTTTAAGCTCGCAATAAAAGATGGTCCATATTCATTCCACACAAATCATTAAGCGCTTCAGAGCAGAACAAAAATTTCAAGACCAAAATGACTGCATATTTGTAGTGCTCTCAAATTTAAAAATTCTGTGACTGATATTTCCATAATTTATGTGAGGTGGAGGCCTTTATCAGTCCAAAAATGTTGCTAATGTTTTATTGACAGAGAACTTAAATCTTGCGTCACTACTCTTTGGTCATCTGAGAGTTTAAAAAAAATTTCCTTAGAAGTCTATGTAGCTTTGAGTCAGGAAGTCAAATACTGGAAGCTGGGAAATGCCAGGCCAACAATTTACTCTTGTAACCTTGGTTGGGGCCACCTTATGCCCCCATCTTGTGGAGGATGTAAGTGTTCAGCTGTCTGACTAAACTGACTTAAGTCAGATGGTTTCAGACTAATTTTTGCATCCTAGCTAATACTCTTTTTTTATATAGTTCTTTAATTATCTCTAACTTTACATTTAAATAACAAAAGTTGTGGTATTAACAACTGTTCAACTATCATTTGTGTGATATGCCATGAGGAAGATTTTCAGCAGAGAATGAAAGGCAGTTCCTAAAGGTTCTCCTTGTTTTGCTGCAGACGAAGTGACTCGTGATTATGCTTATGGGGAAACAGATCGCTTGATCAGGAAGTGTGTTTTGTTACCATGGGTGCCTACTGAAGTGTTGGATGTTAACTGTTTTACGCCAGAGCCATCAGATGAACATTACCAGGTATAATTTTAACAAGTTAATCTTGTATTTTATCTCTTTAAGAAGAGGCAGTGTCTACAAAACATTGTAAGAGTTTTGATTTTGCTTCTTTTGAGGCTTAAAGATTGATTCAGATGTAGTTATTAAATAAAAAAAAATCAAAGACAAGAAATGTCTTGCATATAAAATTTAAGTGTTTAAAAACTGAAGCAATGCAAATGAGCTCTAATATGTTACTGCAGTATTGTGTAACTTTTATGAGCATGCTACAAGGTGCTTCATATGAGGAACCCATCTTCCAATTAGATGTTTGGTACATTGTCAAGTAGGCTTACTGATTGGATTTATTATTGCAGCACTTCTGGTCAGTCTTGAATTGCAGAAAGATTTGATTTAGTATTTTAGGAGTGGTTACATTTTTCAGCCTGGATACTCATTTAATGTCGTGGTTTAGAACCGTTAAATATTGGAGCAGAGACATCACCCATTTGGCACTGTTATAAAGTACTTTTTTGTTTTGTTTTAAGCTCTCCTTTCTACTAAAGGTTTGTGACATTTCAAGGACTTGGAATTAGTGTTCCTTGGAATGTCCTGTCCATGAACCATGTCTGCATGAGCTTTCTTTTTGAGAAAAATGAAGAAACTTGGTGCCTACGAGGTGCTGTGCTGACCACTAACAGCATTCAAAGTGCAGCTTCTAAGGATTAATCTATACCCCAACTAACAGTTTCATATGATAGAGGATAGACAGAAAATGCTGGATCTACCTTGTTATTAACAATATCTAGTCAGAAATGAAGTTAACCTGCTGCTTCTGCCAAAAAAGGTATACACTCAAAATAGCTAGGCTGTCTTGTAACCTAAGTTATTTTGGTTGGTTGGGATTTTGCATTTTTGGAGGAGGGATAGAAGTACTTTGCATTTACAGATGAGGAACAACAATGCCCCCATAGTTCATGTCTTACAGGTGTTCTCCTAGCAAAAGTGCTTGGATCCTCAGATAAGACAGTTTTTTGCATGTGTGTTAATTCTGTTTTGGGATGATCAGGTCAAGTTAAAGAACGGTGTGTGGCAAATAGGCAAACAGTGTCCTCCTTTACCACCCCACCTTAAAAACATCATTTCAAAGTATCCTTTTTTTTCTTTCTTTGCTGTGTCTCTCCCCCTCAGTTATTGAGAAGACATGACAGCAAAATATTGGTGGTAGAACCAACCAACAGAGCTTTCTTTTACTCTAGAACATTTTGTTGAAGATTAAAGCCTTAACTGGTGACAGACCAGGGAAGAATAACTCAGGGCATAGTACATCCTTAAACACCAAAGTGAGGTGGCTGGAAAGAGATACCTTGTTGCTGACATGTCTAATTCCCCTATTTTCATATAAGCAGAGCTGCATGTGCAAAAAAGCACAGACAACTTCAGACATCTGTTTACAACATGAATATGTGAGCCAGCAGTTCTGCAGGGAAATAAAAATGTGTGGAATTGTTTCTAAATGTTTACACAAGTCACTGTTTCGAAATGGTTTGCTGCTATCACTGTACAATTTCTGCAACTGCTTTACTACTATATGCAAATAATCACTGATTTTTAAATGGGCTGTGTTGTTGGTTTTTACTATAGCTAAGGATGTTACATTTCTTATTCTAATTTTCCTTTAAGCCTCAAGGCTTCAATGTTCTTTTTTGAAAGAATCACAGAGTTGTTACAGCAACATTGTGGCCTAACTTTTACTGGTTTTTGTTCTGTTACCTAATTCTGGTCTCCAACACAGACCACAAAGGCTGTAATTGAAATGGTACTATGGGTAATGATTGGGCAATGATTGCAGAAACCAGTGTCAGGGGAGGCGGCTTCTCATGAATTGTCTGGAGTGGGAGAAGTGTCTCTTGGAGGGACTAGAGTAGTTGCTGTTCTGCAACAGCTCCCTGCATTCAAGTTGCAGAAAAGACGGTAATGAATCCTCTGGTAGTGTTCTGAGAATTCTTAGGTCACTGCAGGAATTTCAGAAGGTGATGTCTAAGATCTTTGATTACAATTGTGGTTTTGGTTATGCTTTCCAGCTATGTTACAGTTGTATTCCCTGTAGCAGCCTGAAAGGTAAAGAGGGATGTCTATGGTTGGACAGACGTTTCACCACTGCTATTCCTGAGCACAACCTGCTGCAGCTGTTGCAGAACAGCAGCTCCTTTGGTTTCTCTACATGCACTTCTCCCATCCCAGAGTTTCTGAGTTACTTCCTTTGGCAGGGTATCAGCAATGATCCAAATATGTATTTCCCTTTCTCAGTGAGGGGTGTTGTAAAAGATGGAGTGAGATTCTTCAAGCATGCTGAAGACTGCAAAAAGTCTATTGCTCATTTTAACAGGAGCAGAATTAGGTTTCAACCTCCTGTAATTTTTTTAGTTATCTGTTATAAAACATTGTCGCTAAATGGTCAATCTTCCATTTTGTTGGAAATACACTAACTTTGTCTTCTACGGCATATGATTGTCTGTGATTTGATATTTTGTTCAACGCTTAGGAGAAACAGGAATTTCTGAGTGCTTCAACAGTGTTCATAAGCTGTGGTCTTGAAGCCATATTTCTTGCTCCTTTCTTACTAGTAGCCTCGTAAGACCTCGTAAGCCTTACTAGTAGGCTCTGATTCCCCTCTGTGCTGTTGTACTGATTTTTTTTTTTTGAGCCGCATATTACACAACATATGTTTCTCAATATTACACAACTTAATTCCCAAATGCAGCTTTGGTGGAATTCACTTGTGGCAATGAGACACGCAGATGGACTGTCATTTTTACTGTGACTACAAATGCACCCATGTACATGTATTTAAATATTTAATATGGAGATAAGGAATTGCAGAAAGTGATCTGTAAAAGTTTACAGTTAGAAAATTGGCTAAACTTCAACGGGCTGTTGCCTGCTAATAAAAGACTTTGCTGAACATTGAGTCATACAGAATGTTTTACATGTAGTTTCTCCTTAAAGATTGTTGTTTTTCAATCACTTCTTTTATAAATCTAGTTATGCACACTTTAAAATTGAGTTTGGTCTAAGCTGCTGTTCTTATCTGCTGAACATTGTGGAGTTTCACCTAAGGCTGCTCATTTATTCTGCCTAGTATTAACTTTTTGTGGTGTTTTTTTTGTTTTGTTTTTTTAGGCTATTTTAGCAGAAAACAAGGAAAAACTGCCTATAGCGATAAACCCTGCAGTTTATGACAAAGACAAAGTTTTCAAGTATGTATCTGCAAACAAAATGCTTTCTTACCAAGATTAAGTATAATAATTGCAGTGTGCTGAGGCTGAACAGCCTTTTCCTGCTTTAAATAACAGAGGCAAGTTGAAGTTGTGTTTATGTAGCCACTTGCTTAAGATTTTGACTTACTAGTTGTTCTTGTTGGATTCTTCAGAGTAAATGGATTGTCACAGAACTTCCTTGAAAATTTAGATTTTCTGTTTTAAATAAATGCCACCTTCTGGGTGAAAGAAAAGTTGCATAATATTGTAACACTGTTTTCATTAAGGAGTATAACAAAAGTATATAACAAAGACTAAAGACTTGTCTTTTGCGTTGTAGGATGTACATCCATAGGGGTGCATGTGCTTCTCTGTGCTGTGTGAATATAACAGACTATTCCCTTTCCTGTTTGGCTATCTGATCTAAAGAATCTTGTCAAAACCTGGAATGTTTTAAATTGGGTATGTTCCCTACTACAAAAATGGGGTGTATGGTGTGAAACTATTTCAGAAGAAAGCTGGAGGATCATTGCAAAGATACAGGATTTTTGTGAGCAAAAGCAGTGGCACTGCATGGCTAGAATGCCTTATTACTCATTTTAGTCCAGAAAAACATACTGTTACATAGCATGTGTTGTGAGTTGAACTCCAGTCTGACACTGGGATCTGAGTTCTTGCTTGCAATATTTTGCCTTAGGGATGAGGTTAGGCTAAAACGTATTTGGAAGGTACACTTACACCCCAGCTTCTTGTGTGGAGGGGATTTGTTATTCACTAGGTCAACTTTATTTGAGAAGAACTACTGAAAATCAAAGCCACTTTGAGTTGAGAGGCATTTGTTAACTTGCTTAGTGATAGTCTAGATTTTGTTACGCAGTTGGAATCTGGTTACAAGACTGAAGATAAGCAAAAGCTGTTTTTTTCATCCAGTGTACTTGCCTCTGTTTCAGATAAGAGAGTCAAAGGTAGATGCATTCTAATAGGGATGAAAAGAAACAGTGAGGATGTTGGTAAATGTTGACTTACTTTTCACTGCTACTTTATTTTGCATCTCATATTTCAGGTGAATGGCATTCACATCAGGAAGGGAGGGAGAGGGGAAACACATGCCAAATCCTTCCTGCTCTGCTTCTAAGGAATGTCATCAACACCCTGTGCATGCATTCCTAAGGATTTTCCTCTCTTCTTTGTCCAGTTGCTGTCTGGAGAGGAGAAAGGAGAGCAGCTTAGCCTTCACAGAAGGCCAGAAGGTCCTTCTTGTGCTCTGAATTTCAGATCACTAAAGTTCCTCCAGAAGCAGGGTAGCATCTCAGAGTCCAGGTGACCTAGCAGGAGCTGCAGCTTTCCGGTGCTCTTGGCCTCTTTCAGAGCTTTAAAGGTTTTAAGGCTACCACCATAGACAGGCAGATGGGAGTGTGTGAAGCTGGGTAGGTGTGTGTAACCTGTTAATGCGTATACTCTGCCTTGTGTATTGCCACTGTTGTAGGGTATTCAGAAGAAATTAAATGCATGAGGCCGCAAAGTTTAGAACCTGAGACAAATTCTTAGTTATCTTGTTTTCAAGTAGAGCTAAGACAGGGAATGGAAAGATGAAATAAGTGGTTAACCTGAATCCTGAAAAGCAGAGGAGCAAGTACATGTAGTTTGATATACCGAAATTATAGGTTCAAGGAGGTTTTGTAGCATTGATAGTAACTTCTGCCCTAGGGAGACTGTTCTATCCAGCTGTGCTGATTGCTGTCTTGGGGGAAAAAAAAAAAGGTGGATAAAAGAACTTTAAACTCTCTTTAAGCCTGCAGTTGGGAGTGACTGAAAGCAAGTCACTACTTGTATTTCTGTGTGGTGTAGAGTGTTTAAGTGAATTAATACTGGGGGGGAAACAGATTTTTGGATGTGCAAGAGGAGGTGACCCACCACGCAGCCGAATCCCCAATTTATGTAAAGAGCAGCCTGCTTTTCAGCTGAGGAAAGTTGCTGGTGCCCAGGCAGCAGTAGGAGTTTATTACTAAATGATGTATCTGGAAACATGGAATAATAAAAATGTTGTGGGGGGCACGGGGAAGGGAACCTCTGACTGATTAAATGATGTCTAGGGAATGATGTGGAATAAGATTTACTGGAGTTATCAGGTGCTACTAGGCTCTCCAGGTGTCCTTCCATGCTGTGTAAGGCCCAATGCCTTGGCCTCACGCCTTTGTTACAGCAGCGTTTCTCATACCATTGCCTCTTTCTGACTGGAGTAAGGGATTTTTGCCAAAGGGGTTATGTTTTTGTTTGGTCTTAAGCACTGATTAATCTGTTCTATAGTTGAGCCTCATTGTTAGCATAATTGGAAGAATTGTTGTGAAGAACCAACAGTTGATGAACCAGAGATTTCAAAGGTATTTGCTGTAGCTGCAATTGGAGGGGAAGGAAGCCTTACTCTTTTGAGTACTCTGTACCCTACTGAGTTACTTCCACTAATTTCAAGAAAAACCTTTTCTGAATTTTACCTGGAAGTGCAAAGTCTCTGGTAGTTCATATGCAAAGGAGTACTTTCTGTGACTCTTCATAGCTCCAGCATAACACTAATCTTGAGCCAAGGTTTCTCTTATGTCCTGGAGAAGGCAACTGTAACCGGACTGTTTTTGCAGATAATTAACCAAATGATTGTACGGCCTTAGCCCAGCCCTTACTGTGGTTGTACTCCAAATACATAACACTAGACAAGGTTTATCCAACCACATTGCCTTTCAGAATCAGCACACCAAACTCTGTGCTTGGCTGGGTTTTACCCTTTTTCCTGAGGTGGAAACCAGATACCACTCATACCCTGCGTTGGGAGCCAGGAATCCTGAAGGCTGTCATTCCAGCACTCTGCCACAAAAAATTGTGCAATATGTTGCCAAAATATTTCCATACCATGATAAAGGGGTTTAATCAAGGCGGGGGAGGGAGAGAAACCAACACACCAAAAAAAACCCCACCAAACCCAAAACTATTGCTCCTCACATTTATTGAGTGGATTTAACAAGCAGAATAAGTCCATTGTGTAGATCTGATGATCCTCTTGCTGCTAAGACCTATTAGCTAGGTTTGGATCCAGCTACGCATGGCTAGTGTCTGTGTGGGATGGTAACTTCTAGGGTGTGTTTCTAAGGAACTGCTCTGGGACTGTATGAACAACTTTAAATTGTAGTATTTCTTGTGTTGCATTTGTTCTTGGATGCACATTTGTGTGGGGATGTTGGATGCTTCAGGTCTTTGTTACAGCATTATAAGCACTTTTGTCTTCAGGTCATCGCTTTTGATTCCCTTTTGCTTCATCAAGGACTAGAAGTTACTCCAAACCAGTGGATGTTTGGATAGCTTGTCTATGAAATGGGTTTGGCAGAACTTGTACTGGATTCAGGACATCAGATTTAGTATTGTACTTTCCCCTAGTGTTCAGACTTAAAAGGAGAATCCAAGAAGCCACGTAATGCAGAAAAATGTTAATGGGGCTGTCTGAAGATATTAACTTTGCTCTGTTGCAACAGTGGGGAAAGATTGGTGACTTCTTTCAATGAGGATGCCAGGCTGACTTTATCTACAGTGAAGTCACCTGTCTTAGGGTCTAGCATAAATAGTATAACCGTTGTAGTATGTCACACATGGAGTTATGCAAAACGTCTTTTCTTTTTAAAGAATATATTTCCGCCTCTGACTGGGCTATTTTTACAGTTCATCATTTCAGAGAAGTCTGTCTCGGGGGAATGTATCTTCCAATTGGTTAGTAGCCGAGGAGGAGAGGAAAGTAACACAACTGATAACAGGTCTGGAGAGGAGGAATCTCATGGGGAAAAATTAGCAGTTGCTTACTCTGTTGAAATGTTCCCTTACCCCAAAAACAGTTTCCTATGTCAGTCTTCCTTTGAGTCGTCATGCTGAATTCTGAACTGTGACTTCACTTCAGCTGTAAAATCATCAAAATAACCTATATTGCTATCTACTTATTTTAGCATCTCAGATAGCCAAGTCACTGGTTTTGAGAGGGGAGTTTCCTAAGATTTGCAGCATCTTGCCTTATTCTTGATTATGTAATGTGTATCAGGTTTGGGTTGAGGTTTGGTGTGGTTTTTTAATGGGGCTGGGAGGGGATTTGTATTAAACCTCAAAGTTGTGTGTACTTCCTGCACATACATAGTGTACATACGTTCATATGTTTGGATTGTTTGGAAGTGTGTGTGTGTGAAGTTCTGAACAAATGAAAATAGTCTTCTGAAGCTACTGAGTTAAACGGACAAGATCTCCTATTAATTACTTTCTCATGGATGATAGGAGGTTGATTTTTAGAGGTCTTCCAGCAACAAAGACCTTTACAAGGTCTCTCTCACTCTGAGATTTTTTTCCATGTAAAATAGTGAGTTCATGTTAATGCTTCTCTGTCAGGGACTTAGTCATTGTCTTCTGAATTGCTACTTTTGTGAAGTTGTAGGAGCTAAACTATTCTTGAGATTCCTGTCGCAAAATACAATTTTTTTTTATTTGTCTCACTTCCATTTAAGATGTTTATGTGTGTTAAGAAGAGATTGTCACAGATAGTTTGTATTGGTAAAGATAATTCTTGTACAAAGCCAAGCTTAAAACTCTTTTCTGTTCAAGCACAAGTTGATCAGTTTCACAAACCAAAGCAATGTTTTTCTTCATATGCCTTTTTCTTCTTCTAGGGTTTTCACAGACATTCAGCAAGTCCTCAACAACCTGACACATCCCCGTTTTGTATTCACAGACAACGAGGGAGAAGCAGACATTCTCTACAACTTCTCACACTTCAAAGATTATAGGTTGCCATTGTTCCTCTGATAATACAAATTCTTCTATTGCTATAAAAACTGTTCCCAAAAGCCTCCCCAACCTTCCTCCTTCACTCAGGAACTTCCTTGTTTTGTAGGAAGCTAAGTGAGGAAAGGCCTGAGGTAATGCTGAATCAGTTCCCATGTGAGAACCTCCTGACTGTCAAAGACTGCCTGGCATCCATTTCTAGAAGAGCTGGAGGACCAGATGGGCCCAAATGGTTGCCTCGTACTTTTAACCTCCAAACAGAATTGCCTCAGTTCATCAGCTACTTTCAGCAACGTGACAGAAGGTGACTCATGTTTCCACTTCCTTACATCTTGTGCTTTCGTGATCCTACTTTCCTCAAAGACCAGTAGCCTGCATTTTGGGCTTGGCAGCTGTTATACTACCACGATTTTGCTCTTGTTCAAGTGAATTTTACCCAAGAAGCCTGAGCTTTTTAGGTATTTTCTTTAAGAGTAATCAAGCAATGCATTTTGAAATACAAACTTCACCATGATTTGAATACAGATTTGAAAGCTGTTGCTTTTGTATAGTCGAGATCTTATCTATTGTATTTAGCAAATATACAAAGGATCAAAATGTGTTTGCAACAAATGCTGGGGTGGTTTTTTGGGGGGACCAGTAGCAGGTGTTCTTGCACTTAAGCCAGAGTGGAAAATGTTTGGAGTTAAAGGACTTGGGTTCTGTAAGGTTGTGAAAGTAGAACTGAGTTTTAGCGTTAGCCTAAAACATTTGTGGAGCTTTAGGGTTTTGAATCCACGCTCTTTCTGCTGCTACAGCTGCCTTGGAGTAGATGGAAACTAAGATTTTCTTCTGGTAACAGAGAAAGAGAGCATTAGGTACTGCTAGTGGAATAAGCTCTTTTGCCCAGCATGGAGTATTCTGGTTGAAAGCTCGCTTCTTTGATGACGCTTGCTTATGGTGCCATCTGCCAGGCATTTCATTTGGCCATTCTTTGCTGTACGTATTCTGTTATTGACTGGCATGACCAGGCAAGAGCACTCCTTCCATGTATCCCTAGTGTGTGGAGGTTTAGTTACTTTTTAATGTCAAAGATTGACAGTGAATGCAATGTGTATGTAGGGAATGGGAAGAACGGGACAGGAATTTTAAAATAAATAAACAAAACAAACTCTTTTAAGATAACACTGCTAACTTCAGCTCAGTTTATGCTGTTTATCACAAAGCTCAAGAAGTTTCTCGGGATGCTTTAGTAGATTGAGGAAAGGAAGACATCAAGTGTCACCGTGCCCTTACTTGGAAAGATACAGTGAAAGACCAGCATGTTGTTTATTTTCCTTGAGGATATTTCTAAGAATTTTTCTCCTTGAGGTGACTAGGTACTAGAAAGTGAGAAGATGGTGGTATGCTTTCATTGCAATGTGAACTGTTGAGGTACTGTGTGGTTTCTTCCCAAAGAGATGAATTGTCATTTAATGTGAATGATTTGGAGGTGTTATTAGAGAATCAACTTGGAAAATTGCACAATACCTGCCAGAAAGTTCTCAAACTCCTGGCAGAATGATTTCTGCACCATGACCTGTGCCTGTTCATTATGATACTGTTCTGTTGATGGGTTGTTTGCCTCTTTTGAAGGAGTCAGATGCAGAAGAAGGAAGTAAACAGTGAGAGCGTGCTGGGCCCTAACTGAAAAGATCAGTGAGAGCTACCGCTGCTTTTTCTCTCCTTTACGCCTAAGGCCTACTGCTCCTAGCCGTCAGTAAAAAGACCTTTGTTTTTGCACTGTACCCCACATAAATAAAGTATTTATTCAGGGGAGTACATAGTTCAGTTCAAGTGGATGTTCAGGCAGCTGAACGAGGTGGATACTTACAGGTGTTGGCTTCTCTCTCTTTCTCTTTCAGAGGAGAAGACAATCACTGGATATGCAAACCATGGAACTTGGCCAGGAGCCTGGATACCCACATCACCAACAGCCTTAACAATATCATCAGGCATAGGGAAAGCAGCCCAAAGGTTAGAGAGCGTGGTTTTGAATGTGATTTAAAGGGGGAGAGCTGAAAAAACGACTTCATAGAAGGAGGCCTAGAAACACAAAGGAGGAAACTTATTTTCTTCAAAATTCATATGCTGGCCATTAGCGTACAGTTTCAATCAATTCAGAATTGATTCAGATTCAAATTGGTCAGCTCCATTTGTTGCAATGATGAACTCGGAGCCTGGTGTTTTCTTATTTAAAAAAAAAAAAAAACTTCCCTGACAGTAATGAATACTCCAGTGTGGTGTTGCTTTAACACTAATCCTCAGACTGGCAGATAAACATATATTAGGTGTAGTTAGTGTTGGTCACAAATTTTGGAACATTATTGCTTCTGTCCCCTGGTTGATCGTTATTGCTGATCCACAGCTCTGCTCAGTGGCACAAAGTACTGTCTTTGTCAACAATAGATGAATTGTTGAGCTTTTTATAGGGAGTCTGTAATATGTGCTCATACCTCAGAGTGTTAATTCAGCTTTATTTCTGTTGGTGTGTGGACTGCATGTATTTTGTGGAATGCAGAAATGCACAAAGAATTGCTTCATGTTTCTAGTTCAAAACAACAAGGTCACCAAAATTATAAATAAAATTAATTTGGTGACTTTTTTAAAATGAGTACATTCTGACCTCCCACTTTCCCCACCCTGATGTCAGAGTTTGATAAAAGGTACCTATTTGCATAACAATATTGTGTATTCCTGCACATTTCTAAAGAAAAATGCATACAAGAATACCTTAAATCATTTTGATCCAGTGACACCTTGTTTTTGTTTCTGTTGAATTATATTTACTGTGAGTGTTTTTGCTTTGTTGTAGGTGGTGTGCAAATATATTGAGAATCCAGTCTTGTTTCACCGAGAAGATGTGGGGATGGTTAAATTTGACATCCGTTATGTTGTATTGCTGCGGTCCATAAAACCACTCAAGCTGTATATCTATGATGTATTCTGGCTGCGCTTTTCAAATCGGTAATTACATTCCCCTCATTAGTCTGAAGGGGCTTAGAATTAAATCTGATACCTTGGAAACTAAAGAATTCTTTTATTCCTTAGGGCATTTTCACTTGATGACTTGGATGACTATGAGAAGCATTTCACAGTCATGAATTATGCTCCTGGTGTAACATTAAAACAGGTAAGCAAACAGTCCAAAACATTCCCTCACCTTTCCATTGTTAGAAAATCTTCCAGTGCCTCTTTTGTGGCTCTTACCAAATAACCTATTTCACATCCACTTAAACAAGCAGGCAGTGTGTTGAAAGTATCTTAAGTCCTAAGCAAATATTTTCCTAAACTCTTTCCCCTCTGCCCCCCAATCATCTGCGATTAAATAAGGTAATACAAACCTACATCCTGAATATAACCCACACTGATAGAGATCAGTAAAAGAATTATTAAAATGACAGCTAATCATTGTCAAAGACTTCAGTGTGATCTTTTATAAAGAAATACTGGAACAAGGAAGGTATTCAGGAATGGTCTAATTCCTTAGGTCTCTACCTGGGATTGTATAAATGGCAAAAAGTATTTGATGTTCCATTTTCTTGTCATCTGATTTGCTCAGTAATTCCCAGCCAAAACAGTCTTTGTTGCTAACCCTTTTAGGTACACTGTGAAGAATTTATTCCTCAGTTTGAAAAACAATATCCTGAATATCCTTGGACAACAGTACAAGTAAGTCAGCAATTCATCTTTCTTGTGTAAAAGCTCATGAGTGTTTTTTTATTCAGAAAACTAGCTTTTCCAACAGTGTTGTGGGGGTTTTTTCTCATAAGGCGTACTTAATGCGTATCAGTTCCACAAAGGACAACAAATGTTAACCTTTATTTTAGAAGCATTTATTAACTTAGTGGAATTCCCCCTCAAACACTTTGTTCTTAGCATTTGGGAATTTTATTTCATGATTACACTATAAGAATTCTTTATGTTAGGGTTAGTAATAAAGCCAGTCCTAGGAGCACGATCTTCTTGCTAGTGAGTTCCATCTATTTTCTAGAAGGTTGCCAATAATCTAAGCCTGCGGTTGTGAAGACTTAGTGTTTCATGCAAAAAGGCAGGGAATTCCAGAATATAAAGTGTGCTAACCATTACAGGCATTGCTCACATGACTCTGGAAAAGTTGTTTTCAAAACCTTCACTATTCTTCAGTAGAATATTAACTCTGATTCTGAAAAGTTGAACCACTGAAGTGTTCAGGCTCTTGCTTCCTTTGTTCCAAATGACTTCACAAGAGAAGGAGCTGTCAGAACAAGTAGGAAGCTAAAGTAAATAAGAGATTACAGTGTATAGCAATCTCAGTGGAATGGCATCACAGATTTGATTTGTCTATTTTAAGCAGAGCTGTAGGTCTGAAGATCTCCCCGTACACTTTCAGGTTTGCTGGCTGTGCAAGCTGGGATGTGCCCAGCTGCGCCCAAGTAGCTGACAGAAATAAGCACTGCCCTTGTGCTGGGGTGCTGTGCTCAAAGGGTTATGCTGCCAGATGGGAAGGTGCAGAGGCTCCATTTGTATTCTGTGGCATTATTTAACAGAAACCACATTAGGCTGGTGGTCTCTCGTTTTCTAAAGACCCATGCTCCACAAACATAACATCTCTGAGCTACTAAGTTAGAACCCCTGTTCCTTAAATTAAATCTTGCCTTTGAGACTGCAATACAGAATTTCTAGCTGCTGCCCCAGCTTCTCTGTGTGAGCGAGCTGATCAGAGCCCTGGCTGTGGTCACTGCATTGATGTCTTTTCACAAGAAAAACAGGTGGTTCCCTAATGCTAAGGCACCTTTTCTCTGCAAAGAAGCATCTCCAATGTTCCATAAAACATGCAGGAAGGTGGATGAGGGCCTCCTCGCTGACTTTTGCTTGCAATTCACGGCTGAAAGAAAAAGCTGGAGGTGAAGAGAACATGCACAAAACTGAATTTTTGCATTCTTCTATATTTATCAGGAGCTAGAAGATGCAGAATGAATGGTAGCTGAGCATTTATATGTGCATATGCTTTCAAAAGTGATTAAGTTACCCAGCTGCGGGTTGATTTCCATATATTAATTTAGATCACTTTACATTTACATTTTAACTAGAACCTAATATCCAATCAGTGACACTCAAGAGTATGACAGGTTTTGCAGCATTAGGTTTAAAGTAATCTGGAAGAGACTATAAGGGGTGAAAAGAGAGATGTCAATATACATACTGTAGGTTACCCAAAGTAGTACTGTGTGCAGAACAGCAAGTATTACATCATCTTTTCATTGCAGAAGGAATGGTTGATTACAGTATAAACTCAGTGCTAAAATTCACATATGCATGTTCTGTTTTATTTCACTTTCACATTGGGTATCTGATTGTTTCTCAGAATACTAGTGTAGTATATTCTTAAAGTCTCCATGTCCCCAACACCATTTTAGGAGGGGTGTAAGTGGGTAGAAGATTTTTTCATTGCAGAACAAAGCTGGAATACAACTTAATAGGCAGGAAGAAGTCAGAACTTCACAGTTGTACTGCTGGTTTTCACAGAATTTTCCTGGGTTTTCTCTTTCCCGTCCTCTACACGTAAGTGCAATATGGTACATAATGCCCAAGAAGGGGATTAATTCTAATATTAAATGCCCTATTTGCAGGATTTTCATAGTACTGCTTTGCTTCCCAGAAATGTCCATGGATATTTCCGAGTGCTTGGGACTTCTTGCTGTGTTGTCTGTAGGTCTAAATACTCATTTTGAGGCTAATACTGTGAAGATTTTCATTTGTTGGCTGATGTAATTTATACAAGCTCTTTAAAAAGCTGTATGAATGAAGCAATTAAAAACATGTTTATTGCTTTTATGGAACCTCACTTCTCATTCTGAGACCTTTTCCTGTTGTTAGGCAAGTATTTTTAAGGCATTTGCTGAATTGTTCCAAGTTGCTTCAGCTAAACCTGCACCTCTTGGCATCTGTGATTATCCGTCATCAAGAGCAATATATGCCGTTGACTTGATGCTTAAATGGGACACGAGCAGAGATGGTGAGAAGCTCATTTCTTTGATTTCTTTGAATGTTGAATTCTTTATATTTGTGGACCTTTTCAGAAATCTATTTCTTGTCTGAACTCTTACTGTTTTTCAGGCAGTGAGAGCTGCGTTCTCTCTGCCTCCCACTGGTATCTGCAACTCCAGATACACTTTGATCTGTGGGGTTAGCATCTGCCAGGCTGGTTAACAGGAATGATGGGGGAGCTGTTAACTGCTTGGCTGAGTCCTTGCTTCCCTTGTGCTACTGCTGTTCTCTGTTGTTGTTTTAGGGGGAAAAAAAAAACCCAGCCCCCAAAAAAAACCCCAAACAAACACAAGAAACCCCCAGCTGTACAGCAGTCTAGTCACTCTGACAGCAGTTAAGTGTTCTTCCCCCCCTTTATGGTGAGAGAATGACTGAAATACCTGTCTCTTTATGAAAGCCTTAAAGAGACATCTTACTATCTGTGGCTTCCAGACTTGGACAAGTATCTTCAACACACAGTTAGTTGTTAAAGCAGGGAAGGGACCACATTCACCGTATCAGTACTATTGATGTCCTCAGGATTGTCACGCAGTTGTCACCAAGTCTCTGCAAGATCATGTATGTGAAGCTGCTTCATGTTAGTGCCACAGCATCGCTAATTACCTGGAGCCTTTCTGCCAGTCAGTTGTGGAGGACTGGTAGCAAACAGGCTGAATTCTTTATTATCTTGCCAGGAGGCTCAAAAATGTTCAGTAAGCCTGCCCAACCCAGACACGTGTCTCTTGGAGGTAGAAAAGCAGCAGAGGCACCAACACAAAAAGGACTGTTGGGGGACTATTAAATGGAACAGAGTGTACGCTTTTCTTGTAACATTGTGGTTCCTGGGACACTGGAGAAACTAATTGCTGTGGCCATGTTTGTTGGAAGAGTGACGAGATGATGTATATTGGGTCTGTGGCCCTAGCCAACTGCTGCAGTGGCTAATTCTGTAAATACTGAATCACTCTCAGGGAGGGAAACAATTGAGAAGCAGGAGGTGTATACTTGAGCCTTTGCTGTTCAGATCGGGTGGAGCAAGGGTCTGATTTTGGGTCTGCTACATCCATGTTGAATGCTCTGTCCCAGAGTTGTCTCGAATAGGAGAGGCAAAGCAACT
This sequence comes from Chionis minor, assembly GCA_013398295.1. Classification (NCBI taxonomy): domain Eukaryota; kingdom Metazoa; phylum Chordata; class Aves; order Charadriiformes; family Chionidae; genus Chionis; species Chionis minor. The sequence goes on along the minus strand of VZSF01003937.1, from coordinate 59,756 downwards.
CATCGGTATTACTAGCTTGAGGAAAACTACTGTAGTAAAAGGACCGAGCTCGCATTACAGTCCTGGCTGAACATGAGCTGCACATTCTCCCTAGCCTCTGGGAGATGCGGGCACGGGTGCAAAAGTCATGGCTGTGGTGCTGTAGGCAGTCTATGGACTTCCATAGTTGCTTCTGTGCAAAGCAGAGTATGGTTTACCTATGCGTCAGAAGCTTCTACACTTACTTACAATATCAGCACCAGACAGGAAATAAAATCCTTTGTTTCTCTCTGCACAGAGTGCATTTGACTCTGAACTCTGAACTGTACTGATGAAGTTTTAAGAGAAAATTAAACTTCCTGGCTTCCTTGTAGGAGTGAGATGAAGTGGCAGGAGGGAGTGGCTGGACTGTAAAGGAACAGGACTGCTAGAACTAGAAAGGTAGATATCTAAGAGCTTTAAGAAAGGAAGATTTGTACTGAAACATGAAAGGATAAAGCAGAGTTTTCTGGAAGATGTTTCAAACTGTCAAGCGAGAGCTATGTCAGGGAGATATTATTAAATTGTTGCAAAATCTCATTCTAAACGAGGCGTTGGATTAGCACAGTGATTGCAGAATCTGTTGGATAATTGTCGTCTGGATAATAATGGTAGAACAGACCTCTGTCCCTCCAAAAAAAAAAAAAAACCCAAACCCACTGAAATAAAAACACCCTAACAGCTTGCCAGCTTGGGCCATAAAAAATGGCTTTTTCCAGTCATTTTCTATAGTCCCTAGTTTAAAGACAGGTAGTGATTTGGGATCTCTGTAGAGTTTGTATTAAGAAGCAATGTTTGTGTTCCCCTTTACAGGGAAAAGAATTATGCAGCCTCAGATCCTGGAGGTGAACTTTAATCCTGACTGTGATAGAGCCTGCAAATACCACCCTACCTTTTTTGATGATGTCTTCAGCACCCTATTTCTGGATCAAACAGACGGCTGCCATGTGACGTGCATTGTCTAGCCACAGGAGGCTTGACTCTATAATAAATTTTCTTCCCAGATATGCTTAACAGCAAGACTTATATTTCAGTTCTATGAGCTGCTGGTGCAACTATTTTCCTATGCTGGTAACCCAGGAAAAAAAATTTATATTAGAAGAATATGCATATACCATATACTGTATTGATAATAATTTTGTCTGCATTTTCCCTGTCTTGCTTCGTTCTATAAATCATCAGTTTGTGTTGGTCAAATGTCTTGTTTCTGGAATATGGGAGATCTCACAATAGGACAGTAACTGGAGCAATTGATTTGTTCTTCAGGTAGCCTGCTTGCTTGCTTGCTGGGAAACATCGTGCAAGTTCCCCATGTCAACATTAAAACTATAATTTACTGAATCGTGTTGGAGTTGGTGTATCTTTCTTATCTATCTCTCAGTTATTCAAAAATCTGAAACGTTCTGAGGGAAAATGCAATGAACTACTAGGGTAATGAGATTAAAGATATGATGGCTCTTACCATTTTTATTTAAAAATAGGCCAGAAAAACCCCACATCATCTAGGAACTCTGTACTGCTGGCTGTCCTAGTCTGCCTCTTAAAGAAATTAGATTTGGTGTTTTTTTGAGGTCAGGCAGGAAGTAAGAAGGATGCAGTGTCTAGAGCAGCACAGGAAAGCAGAAGAAGCCTGAAGGAATGAAAAGGATTTGGGAACTCTGCTAGAAGCTCAAGCAAACTTTGGACTTCAAAGTTTAGGGCCTAAGATAGAGGTGTTTGAGAGTGGGGTGTTAGTTTGAAATTAATCATTCCTAATCTCTCCTCCTTCCTCACATCAGGGTAACTGTCTGAAACTTAGACATTTTAGGCTGTATTTATGTTGCTTTGTATGTATGTACAAGTTGCAGAAATTCTGCTGTCTGTCATGAAGTATGTATTATGTGGGTAGTAATTTTTTTAAGCTAGTCGCAGCAATTGGATCCGCTTGAGAGTTCAGTTCTAAAATTGTGTAAGCGTTCTAAACCTTGCTTCAAGCTTTGCAAATACGCAACATGTTATACCTTATGATCAGGAAGGGAGAGGAATATTTTGGGTTATTTCAGGATGGTCTGCAGAAAGCTACTTCTTTCTGCTGACTGGAACATGGGCTGGAGAAATAAACCATCTGTCACTTAAGAAAATTCAGTCACTGCACAGGTGGGGCAGGAGGGAGAGCTGGATTGCACAGCCAGAAGTGGCGCTGGCAGCCGTATCGCTCTCCTGCTCATAAGTCAGAACTTCTTTGGACTCCTTACTGAAATGTGATTAAAGAAAGATGGTGAAGTGCTTAACATAAATGGTGTGACTCCTTCTGATGCAGGGGAAAAAAAGTTTTTCTGTGACACAGAATATAGTAATGGGTGCTTGAGACTAGACGTAAAGTGCGGCTCAGCAGATGTATTTTCCACTCGTAGGAGAGCGAAAGGCACTTTCTGCCTTCAGACTACTCAAAAACATGTAACAAAGTGCCTGCGGATCTAAAGGGGAAGGTTTCCCTTATCACAAAGGGAAAAGAGATGATGTCACACTTAGCAAACCAGAAGGATAACTTCTTAAAAGTAGTAAGATTTGTGCAGCAGGACCACAAGCTGTGGGCAAAAATAGTCTGTTGTACTCTTAAACAAGACGTGTTTTTTTTATCTTATAGGAAGCATCTTGGTTGAACGAAGCATCCAGATCTTACTATATCAGCTACCGTAACCCTGAGGAGGAGACACCCTTGTTTCTAAGTGGCTAAAGTGAGAAGGTGTGGGTAGGAGGCACTAGTAGCTGTGGTGTATGTACTGCCATGCTGCGCAACAGTCCCACCCCTGGCCTGGCTGCAGACTCCACTGTCAAGGTCTGGTGGTGAACTGGCATCGCACTGAGGGTCCAGGTGGAGCACGTTAGTGCTGCTGGTGATGCCTCAGAGGTGTGGGCTGCTGAATATTTGGGTCCTCTTAGTTTTTGTCCATGTGCTCTGAATTTCCCGTTTTGTCCTGCCCATTGCAATGGTGAGAAGAGATGAAGGGGCTGTCTTTGAAGCTACATCATCCTGTAGCCTTCGGTCTTTTTCTGCTTAAAACCATTTAAAACAACAAAAGCTTCAGAACAAGGTTAGTAAGTTTCCATGTAGTTTAATGCGTTTAGCTGACGCTAGATTGTACAGTGCTTCAAAGTGGAAAGGCACTAATTGTGGAAAAAGAGTCATCTTAAATATTTCCAGAGTACAATGACCAGCAGATAAATACCTGGCAGCCGTAGTGGGACACATAGCACCAAAGCACTGTGTCTAGTGGTAAACATGAAAGATTCAGGCCACAATCATGCCTGTCACTGTTAGGAGCAGCTTTTTGGAAGCTCTGTTAACATATGGGTGGATTTTTTCTTCTGAGCATAACGAAGTTGGAGTTCATGCTTACTTCTGATAATCGTTAAAACGCTGTGTTCATATAAAATGTAATGCTGTAATACAGAAAACTAGTACTTTTCAATCAGTACTATTTTTTAGTTTGCTATAAAACCCAGTCAGGCACGCACCGCGTTGTGACTTGCCTAGTAAAGACATATTTGTTTTAAACAAGTACTGTTTTGTCAACTTGTAATTAGCAAAATAATGCTGTAACTAGTTCAGCTAAAAATAAAATAAGGCCATAACTTTATTTAGAAAATTCTTGTGGAGGAAAACCCAAAAATCTTCTTGGCTAAAACCTATTTATTCAGATTGTTTCTTATTGCGATTGTCCTTCCAGATACGGTAATTGAGTGCAGAAGCCATGGTTAGCCAAGCTAAATAAGGAACCATCAAATAAGCTGCTGTTTTGTTGATGTTATACCAGGAAGCAGTTGTAGCTGCTGCCGTACCAGTCGTGAGCAGGAGAGTCACCAACCCCTGAAATACAGGAAGGTAGTTAGTGTTGTTTTTACTTGTTGCATTTTCTTGACTAGATAGTATTTGTGTGGCTCTCTCCACTTAGCTCTGGCACTTGCTGGATTCCTCCGTGAGTTAATTCCTTCTCAGACCACCAGCCAGCAAAAAAAGATAGATTTCTGCTGAGTTAGGAGTTAAATTGACTTACAAAACAATACAACAGTCACAAGAAAGAGCATTGCAGCTGGGAGCAGGAGAGGGAGAATAAAATCCCTCTCACCCACTCTTTTTGGCAGCGGGAAGTGCTACATTGACTACAAACCAGTGTGACTTTGAGCAAATCACTTAGCTAAGTAAACTTACCCAGTAATTTAATCTCATAGGTGCTGCCTCAAGAGATGCAGTGTGAATGGATCAATTATGCATTGCAAAATCTTCCACTATTAAAGCATTGCATGTATGTATTTAGAGAACCAGGGAAATATTTTATTTTTGTTACTGATTTTTATTTTTGATGCAAGCTGCTTCTCTTCAGACTGCAGAAAATTAGTCTTGTCTGAAATGGGTGCTGATTACCTGAGTAATGTTATGATAAGCTTCTTATCAGTGCTGTTTGCCCGAGATACCTAGGAATTTTAGTGAGGCATAAACGTTTACATTTTCTAGTCACACAAAAGCTCTTATCAAAGGGCAGCAGAAAGAGCTGCTTGAAATCTAAACATTTAAGGATGTTGTAGATATGCAAATCCTCTCAGGTGGCCGCTGGCATGCATTAAAGAGAATTTTAGAAAATTTCTGCAAGCCATACTCTGCAAGGGTCATTTTCACAGAGAAAAGATTGTAACAAAACTTTCATCTTAGCACCTTGCAAATGACAATCAATTTCTATGATTAAGAAACTTTTCCACTTACCCATCCCATTTTGTGGGCTCCAAAAAATACTGGAGTCCATGCCCAGTTTAACGCCAGCTGCCCTGCATACAGACCCAGAGGAACCACCGACTTTTCATTGAAGCCGCCCAATTCCTTCCACACCAGGTAGGAGCCGTATCTGTAAAAATGTAAAGTGTAATTCAGTACACTGGTTAGAAAGCAACCACGCATTCTTGATCAAATGAAACTACTTCAGTTCTAGGGTCTAAATTTGTTTGGAAAAGCAGGTATCTGGGTACTAGGCATAGTAACTGACTGCAGAGGGTTGATCACCTGCTGTGGATAGCCATATGGAGAGCGAAAAATTCCCTATCCTGCCAGAGCTCTCGCTTCTAGGTGCAGAGGAGCAGATGACCTACTGCACTTCAGTCTTAAAAAGCTGTATTGAAATGGAAGCAAGTCTAAGATGCAAGGGTAAAAGGTTAAGTCTCTAAATAGCGAAGAATCTATTAATTTTGGTACTGGGAGATGGTGCTTTAAATTAAAAAAAAAAAAACACCAAACACAACCCACTAACTTTTTAAGTGGATGAAATGAACACAGGAGAAGCAGGAATTAAGTGTCATCCCAACGCATAGGTGAGTATGGGGATGGATGGTGTTAGAGGAGGAGGAACCCTTTAGTTACTTTTCAGAAGGATGGGGAGAACAAACATTTTAGGAGTTCTGTGGAAAGAATTAACGACAAGGAGCATCCAGTACCCTTCCTGTTTGCAGTATCCTGGCTACTGAAAAATCTTCCAAAAATTTTGGAAGACTTTGAACAGATCTTCTTAATGCTACAGAAGGAACAGTTCACTGGAGGGGTCCCAGAATGTAAGCTGCTAAAGGCAGGAATTCTCAGGATTTGGGAGATTTACTAATGTACGGTTTATTTTTGCACTGACGGAGCCTGATCAGAACAGGGAGCGTTCACCTCTGAAGGCTATTTCTTTTGCTCTTGTTTGACTTTCCCTTAGCACATTAGCTAGATTTCAATCCAGATGACTACACAGCCATTCCAAGTGACTACAGTAGAATCCCTTGGATAAAATACCAGCATCTGGAATTAAAACCCGTGTTTCAGAATTAGTAACTGAATACTGATTCCATCCTGGTAGGAATGTGAACTGGACTGTGCACTATGCTGGACGGCAGGTGGCTCTTACGTATTTCTGCTGGCAGTGGAGCAAAGATGGAGATCAACTTGTAAGCATTATTCTTTTAGGAGCAGACAAACATCCATAGGCGTAATTACAAGGAGTTTGTCTTCATTTATAGGTCATACAAGGAGGATTATTTTTTTTCTGTTTAACCCAGTTAGTGATACAAGCATGTTTCTTGGCCACTACTTTCATAGGGACTGAACAATGCAGCTTTGGTGTCTTGGCAGTTTGATTGCAGAGTGTAATTAAAAAAAAAAAAGGGAGAACAAGGTAAGCATAAAAAAACCTTAAGAGTATGTTCGTAAAAGGCGTCAGGACCCAAATCTGTTCTTAAGTGATTTACAGAGCCACAGTGTGAACTTACTGTTGTTCGTACATCTGACTTCAGACCAAGATCATGATGTACAAATCTGCTAAGAAGCTACATGTCAAGAAAGACATGTACGCTTATTAAATCTTGCTTTTAGTTATTTCTCGCTTTTAATATACTCAAGACATTCTAAAGGAATGAGATGTCTTGATCATTCAAGAAATGTGTCCATATGATGGATTACAGAAGAAAAGGCCTGGTAATAAATAAGATCTTTTCACTGAGCTGGGTGTATAGGACATAACCGGGACCATCCACCTCAGATTATACTGACTCTGATATTATCAAAGTGAGCGATAAGCTGTCACAATTTGGATTTTTAAAAATATTTAACTTGATACCCAGGTTTATGACGAGGAATCCAGAAACGGGTACAAATTATTCAGTCCACTTGAAGGAAGCCCTTCATGGGAAAGCCACTCAGCTCTTGTCTCTTTTTATTCACAGGACAGTAACGATCTGATTGAAACGCTAACTCCTGGAATATCCAAGAGTAGACAGTGATTTTTTTAAAAGTACACTCTGTAAGAGGAGAAAGAACAGAGTAGTCTATAAAAATTACAAAGCTTTTCTGGAAAGAAAATGAAACCAAAATGAGAGAACGTGTGAGAGCCAATTTAGCATTCAGATACAGTTTCAGACATTGCATCATTGCTGTATTTTGCAACAGGTGGTGTGGTATTTAAGATAACCTGCAGGATGGCTACGTAATGTTAACTTGGAAAAGACATGGTCTATTTGAAACTTTATACAGTTAAGCCAGTGCTATATACAAACTACAAATCACTTCAGATGTACTGTCATGATGGAAGAAATGGGAGGGGTGATCCGTAAAAGGCATATTGCAGCCTAAAAACTATTACTATCAGATTACCAACAATGTGTATTTGATAGCTAGGAAAAAAACATGCTGAATCTTGGCATGTAGCTAGTTCTTAACGACCAAGTGCAGAAAAGACGCAAAGCATCGCTTTGTGCTTGGGGGCTGCACCGACTTGTGTTGAGGCTCTGGGAGTGGAGCACTACCTCTCCTCTGTGGCACACCTCACCAGAGGTAATGTTAGCTGGACAGCTTCTAGAGCAGTCTGTGAGGGGTATCAAAGCTGCCCAAACAATCTCCTCAGACAACCTACCTCTATAAATATTTTTGCTACATCTTATTAAAAGCAGCAGCTGCCAAAATACTGTATTATTAAACTTTTAAGGCTCCTGTGGGAATGGTATTTGGATTTGTGATGCCGTGTTCACTTGACAGTAATTACTGTTCTGTCAGGTGTATTAAACTAGTTAAATAAGGAGGCAATAGATGGCTTCAAACATTTACAGTTTAACAGTCTGGCAGTTTTCTTCAAAAAGATGTGTGTATTTTGATTGGTTTCTTTTAATTGAGCTCTGTTAGAACAGTTTTATCCCAATCCCCCACCCTTTCTTTTTAATTTTCCTAAAGGAAGGACATACATAGAAGAAATCCCAGTGCTGCCTTGCTCCATCACTACCAGCTTGGCAGGTCTTCCCCTTGGAATGAATGAGGGAAGCACATTTATGGCAGCTTTTCAAACTCCTGCTTTTGATGTGGGTACTTGTGCATACAAAACGTCCTATCAAACCCACACACAACTCCCAAAACATGTTTTTACCTGTTACACAGGCAGCTTGACACAGTTTCTTACAAACGTACAGCCACAGGAATACAGTAATAGTTCTCTCTCTGGTCTAGCATTATACAATAAGCAACTTTGAGATCAGGTAAGTGCCTTAATACAACATGGAAAAACATACCCCATGGATGTATAGAGAGTTCCCCAAACCGGAGCAAACACCCAGTTAGGTGGACACCAGGATGGCTTCTGTAGAGATTGATACCACACTGGGATTTCCTTTTTGGTTATCTTGCTTCCTAAAAACCCTCCTGCGTGGGGCAGGAGTGTGAAACCCACTGCTGGGGCCCAGGCTGGTACCACTTCCATTGAGACAGTGAATCTGAAACAAACCCAAACATGTTGATTTGGCAGAGCGATTTTAAAATGCAACTACAAAATTTTTCCATTTTTAAAAATAGGCACACGTGTAGGATCTTACCTGGAGCCTAGTTGTGTCACTGAGAAAGACAGCAGCTGAAGTTAATGGATCTTGTACGAGGTTCACTGAACAATACTCGCCCCCATAAAGGAACCTATAATTTATATGGGGGGAAACAAGGCTTTTACTTCCCTCTCAGCTTTGTGCACTAAGATTACTGAATTTTACCTACATAAATACCCTCACCCATAAGTAAGCCAGAGGAATAAAGCAGTTGGATATTATATGAACTGCACTTGGGGGGGAATATGCACCAAGACGTGTGTATTTCTGTACTCGCCAAAAAGCCCCTTCATCCAATGAAAGGGTGTAGTAAAGAGTAAGAAATCTGCATGTGCTTTACTGTGCTCAAGCAAAATAACCATATACATTGTGTTGCATTTTTAGCCTCAAAAGGGTGCTGAGGATGCTCAATGGACTAGTAAGAGTGATGTGAATTAGTAGCAGACACTTGAGATGCTGCCTCGGAAAATAAACACCAGGGAGGACAATGAGAAGATAAGTACTTAAATGATGTTTTGCTAAACAAGGAAGGTGATCTTGGCGGATAAATGGGGAGTGCACCTGTGGCTTCTTCATGAAGCATTCAACCAGTTGCAGCAATCTTAGCTGCCAAGCCTGTGAAGTAAGTGTACTTGATTAAATTTGCCTACAGAAGTAAGACTAAATAATTGCTTGTTCTGATAGACCGTGCTGCTTTAGTTAAGAGTACAGGCAGCAGTAAAAAAAAAGTAAGCAAGCAAGCAGAAAAAAGCTTCCTTGCAGATTTCCTGGCCATAAGCCAAATGCTACAGAAGAGCTGTGTTTAGCTTGCTAAAATCTAAACAGATTAGAGCTGTGATAAAAAGGGGCAGAATTGAAATGCGTTATTTTTTCAAATATGCAGTAGGCAAATACACCCAATTCCTGTTCGTCTGTTACGCAGGAGGGGGAGACAGGAGGAAGAAATCGCAAAAGAAGGGAAGGAGCAACTGTGGAAGCCCTGGGAGAGAAAATAAAAGTTTTACAGCAACCAGCATTTTGGAGGCTTGTCAAAGGAAAGCGCCGTGTTGACTTGGCTGTTGTCTTGGCCCATGGTTTTACTGCCGTAGTTACGACCGCTGGGATGAGGAGGCAGGGAGTGGGGAAGAGGAAATCCCACTCGTAACAGCTGTGCTTAAACTGACAGGAAATGGCGCACAGGTGACGTTGCACTGTCGCAATTCTGCTGGTACAGTGGATTTCTGTTTGGAGAACAGGTATAAGCTTGGCCAGCAAGGGAGCTCTCGTGCATTATGGTTTTCGTCCCTGTCCTCAGGGGTCTGCCCGTACAGGAATGCAGACTTAATGAAGAGATTTCAATGGCTGGGTCCGCAAGCCAGATTGCACGGGATCAAGAAAAATCCTGGTGGTGACAGAAGCAGAGCAGAATTCTGAAGGCAAAACAGCGCGGAGGGACTGGTAAAGCATGCAGGATTAGACAGTCTGTAAGGAGTAAACAAGAAAGGGCGTGCAGGCTGCTGTGCTGTGGGCATGCCTCAGGGGAGAGGCGTGGGAGGGCAGTGAGTAGGAATGCACACAAAAAAGGCAGCAGACAAAGCAGTACAGCAGTCAAAGTCAAAAAACACAGCAAAAGAATGGCCGAGCGAAAGAAAAACTAAGCAGGGAAGAATTCAGAACTAAGGTTGGGGAGAGGAAGTGGGAGAGCGATGTGCTAGTCTGCTGGAATAGTATCAATTAGGTCTTGGGTGGAGGATGGACAACAAGGAAAGGAGGAAAAAAAATCTGCATAGCTCATTGCTGTAGTCATTGCAGCCATACTTCCTGCCTCATGGATTCTACTTGCTATTTACCAGGGAGCATCTTAAATGGAGCAAAGGAGTTGTATTCTCCTATGCCTAGATCTGCATTGTGACTTTCCTGAGGGAGCTGGCTGTCAGCTGCAGTGTACACTACCCATCACACATAATCACAGCATGAAAAGGCTCTGCTTTTCCTGGGACGTGAAGGAATTGCTTGCTATGTGCAGGAGCAACAAGGTGTAATGGGAACAAGAGCTCCAAGTGCGATGATTCTCTTTGGTTGCTTTCAGATAGGTAATTCCCACAGGTGAAGGTAGAAATTTAAAGTCATTAAGATCTCACCAATTCTTAACCCTGTTGCTCTTGCTTTGCCTCCAGAGAGAAGGCTTAGTTCTCTACACATGCTGTAAAGTGTTGGTCATCTGTGCTAAATGTCAAATGCCTTTTTTTTTTTTTTTTAAAGTGATAAGCAAGGACCCAAAGGGGTTTATGCCTTATTTGGACATAACAATATCAGGGTGGTTTCCTGCAGGTATGAAGCGACTGGACTTTGTCAGGGCTTCTGGCAGCTTCTCCCCAGGGAAGTCTGAAAGTGTTCTGCAAGCTGGAAGTGCTAAATGCTACCAAATTGGAGAAGTACTGCTCTAATGCAGCCATTAGTGAATAAATGATGTTGCTACGCATCTGTCCGTCTGCATATTGAAGGAAGAACGCTGAAATAATTTTAAGTGACGAGAGAAAGAAAACCAGGCAAGCAAACAGAAATGGGGAAGGCACAAAGCAAAGAAAAAGGGAAAGTGAAGCTGTGTACGAATGGGAAAGGGGAAGAAATGGAAGTGATGAGACTGCACATAACTGGCTTGAATTGGAATGTTGGTGTCCCAGGCTTTTAACAACTATTACTACTAATTATATACTATGTTTTCCAGTAGTATTTCTCAGGGCTTCCCAAGCATGGCAAAATACTCCCTTGCGTAGTACCAAGGAGAACGAGGAACAAAACCATGCAGCAAGATCAGAATGGGCCGTCAGGCTTGGCCTGGTAGACCACCGCTGCCCATCAGCAGTGGGAGTTCCTGCATTTTAATTGATTTTTTGGAAGAAGCCACGGCCATCTTCCTCTGGTTACTCGGTGTTGGTCTTTGGTGAGAGAGTAAGTAAAAGGCAGGATGCACTGGAGAGTTGGTGCATTTGGTCGGTGCTGTAGCGTTTGTTTTGTTAGCTGTGCAGCAGGAGATCTGTGAGATGTTTAGAGAACACCCACTACATCTTTTAAAAGTAACGTAACCACAGAATATATAAAGGATTATCAGCCCTGACTTCCTCTTAGTCTATAGCTGATAATCCTGAAATTACTTGGTGATAACTTGCACAGCACAGGCTTGCTAACACAGCCCCTCTGGCTCCATCTGTATTACACAACCTAGAAATAATGACTACTTTCCCAATCGTATCCCAGCTCTACTTCAGGGCGAGATCTGGTTGCACAATATTCTTGCACCCTGATTTTCATACCGAAGACCTGGATGTCTGTGGATGATATCTGCAGCGTGCCCAGTCAGTATCTGCCTCTAAGAACCACCACAGCTGGAAATCTTTTCTCCCCACACACACTAAACTTGTCTATTTCTGTTTCCACCGTTTATCTCTGCCTTGCAACATTTCCTTCATCATCCATCCCGCCCATTTTCTGTTTAGCCCTAGCCTGACTTCAGGCAGGGCAGCGAGGGGTGCAGCAGGCCAGTTTTTTTACAAACATGTTAAAATAATTTTTCTAGGTATTCAAAACATCCGACTTGCCCAAAGATGGTTCCATCTACATAAAGTAACAGGAGAAATAAAGTTGGGGGGGGGGGCACAATATTGCAACTTGCTGCCTACTGGGCTTCTGTCTTTTTGCAGGTTGTTTCTCCATGGTGGTGTAACATACAGAAAAACAGACTGAAACAGACTGAAGTGTGAACATGTCCTCCTCTTTCTGGAAAAAACATGGTGCACCCAAAAAAAAAAAAGGGATGGAGTACCCCAGAGCTGGGACTAGATGTATCATCCCAGAGGAGCTGGTTTGCTTCAGCCTGATGAAAAAAGAATTAAAGCACTTATTTGCTTCATGCAGGTCTCTGAAAGGCAGGTGGGTGCCTTCTCTTTCTCCGCGCAATCCCAGGGAGAGCTCGGTCAGCGGGACGGAGAAGGAAAGAAAGAACAACTAGTTTCCTTGCATTTTCTTACATCCCTGTGCTGATAAACCTCCGACTAATCCCTTTCTTGTGCAACTTAGTGCTGGCTACCCCATCACATGGGGCTTAAATTCTAGCTATCGCATTAAAAACAAAGGAAAAAATCTCTCGGTGGGGCTAAATCACCCACGCGGTTCTGGGGTTTCTCCTCCCCGCCGTTTTGAGGTAGCTTGACAAAGCCATGAAAATACTGGAGGTCGGGAAGGGGTCGTCCCCCAAAAGTCTATACTGTCCTGCTCGTCCTCTACAGTCTCTGCTTACGAGGGCGGATGAGGTGCTACCCAGCAGCAGGCAAATTTTCCCTGGGGAAAAGCTTCTTCCTGAGCTAGCGGTCTGAAGAATTAAGGGGGGTGCATACTTAATTTAGATTGAAAAACTGTTAATGCCTGTTGTGGCCTTCACTCCCGGGAAGCCACGACACTAAAAACAAAGCTGTACCGCAGTCTGTGGCACAGAATACGGCTACCACAAAAAAGCAGCCTTATCTTTGTTATCTAATCTCAAGTAACAGAGAAACTTAAACCAGTACATACTATATCATATCCATATCTAACAAATTAGTGTGTAGTAGTATAGTATATGTTTACAAAATGTATTTGTAACTAAAAAATAAAAATTAGGGCCTTTATTTAAGGATATAACACAAAGTGTACTCATCAGGTTTTAGAGGAAACAAATTTAACTGCCCAGGTTAAACTTCTTTTAAAATGGCAGAGCTCAAGTTGCGCAACTAAATCTAGGATTTATTGAAGATTCACGTGCTGGGAACTGAAACGTACGCTGGAATGAAATCTTCCCGTGTGGTAATTTGCCATTTACTGCTCAATCTCTTCTAATGTTCCCCTACGTATATCTGCGTAAAATCCTCTGCTCGCAGCGTAAAGACAAAATATCCCTTTGATTACCTTCGTCCAAACAGCTATCCAACCTTCTGCCGTAGGTTTTGCTGCTGCGTTGCCCACCCTCTTGGAAAGTGTCATCCAAATCTATTCTTTAAAAAATTAAATTTCCCTTGCATGTTTCTTGCTTAAGTGCTGCCTAGGCCTGACTCTTTCCAGCTCGCCAGGTATTCTTTTAGACGTAACCAGCGCCACATCCAAGGCAGGCTTTAACAGCAGGGGGACATTCCCAGGGCATCACCACCGGTCAGCCTCAAGTGCTTCCCAAGTGGTCCGTAGCACACTCTCAGCCCCAGCCTTACCACCCGAAGGTCTGCCGGAACCGGACACTGCCCTGGGCTTTGCCTCGAAAAGCATCGAACGGGACTCTTCCCGGGGCTTGACGGGCATCCAGCAGGATGAAGTGTAATCCGCTAGGCCTGGCAGAAATGGGGCATCCGTTGCTGTTGGGGCTCGTGGTGGTAAAGGTGCCCCAAAAGCTCTTGGGCACAAGCTAAACCCAACGAGAGCGGTGGCTGCTCTCTGGTCACTTCCCACCCAGTGTCTACTCGCCACCTGGCACGGCAGGTATTGCCACCAGCCTACGGCTAGTGGTGGCCACGGGGTGGGATGTCGCCACATATGCCCTGTGTGTGCTGTATCCACGTCTGTCACATATATCCTGTACTACTGCCCGTGTATTTCGGCCAGCTTGAGACATGCTCGCTGCCTTTTCCAGGTGTTTTTCCTGGAGGCTGACAAAAAATAGAGGGAACCATCATCAGCATAGGATAGAGAGTAGAAAAGTGAGCACGGTCCGCTCACCTGGTCAGCCTTCTGAGTGGGCCCCGACACAAAGTCACCAGCCTTCCTGGCTATCCTGACCCACTTTCCTTCTCCCCGCTTAAAACTAATCCGGTCTCCTTTATGAAACTGCTCCCACTCCCTGCTCCGCAGGGTTTCATAACCTGGAGTGATGCAAAGCCCTTGCAAAACTGCAACTTTGGCATGGCCACTTTCACTTTTTTTTCCCTTTTTTTTCCTTTCCCCCTTTTTCCCCTTTTTTCTTTTTTCCCTTCTTTTCTTTTCCTTTTTTCTTTTCCGTTTTCTCTTTTCCTTTTTTCTTTTCTATTCCTTTTTCCTTTTCTTTTTTTTTCCTTTTCTCTTTTCTCCTTTCTTTTTTCTTTTTCTCTTTTCTCCTTTGTTTCCTTTTTTCCTTTTTTCTCCTTTTCTCCTTTCTTTTTTCCTTTTCTCCTTTTTCCTTTCTTTTTTCCTTTTCTCTTTTTTCCTTGTTCTTTTCTTCTCCTTTTTTTTTTTTTTTTTTTTTTTTTTTATTTTTAAATAACCCTGCCACCGAACGCTCAAATTAATAAAGTGCGTTTCGTGACGATTTATACGTGCTACTTGGAAATTCAGAAAGGAAAAGGAAAAAAAAAAAAAAACACCAAAACCCCACAAAAAAAACCCCAAAACCCCAAACAACCCCTTTCTTTGCCAGGGCCGCCCGGGGCCGGGGGGAAAACGGTGGGTCCCCACCCGCGTCCCGTCCCGTCCCGTCCCG
>VZSF01003937.1:24679-43956 GCA_013398295.1 Chionis minor | reverse complement strand
CTGAGGCCTCGGCGGGACGCGGGGGCGGCGGCGGCGGCGGTGGTGGGGGTGTTGGGCCTGGAGTCGGTCGGTGTGTCTGTCTGTCTGTCTCCCCCCCTGCAGGTGGTGGAGAGGTGCGTGGCGGCGGCGGGGTACAGTGTGGGGGAGTTCGCGGCGCTGGTCTTCGCTGGAGCCCTGGACTTTGCCGAAGGTGCCCCGGGGGGAACCTGCTGAATCCCCCCGAGGGGGATCTTCCTCCTCTCCCCCCCTCCCCTCCCCCCCTTTTTTTTTTTTTTTTTTTTTTTTTTAAAGATACACGAGAGGATAAATGTTACTTTCGACTTCTGCTGTTGGCTTTAACATGTGTCGTACCAGCATTAAAGGCACTGACGTTTCCGTGAGAGTACGCAGCCACCCTTCCTTGTGCGCAGCAGGTGCACAGCACCGTCGCAGAATCACGGAATCACTTAAATCACTTGGGTTGGAAGAGACCTTTAAGATCATCGCGTCCAACCATAAGCCTAACACTGCCAAAACCACCCCTAAACCATGTCCCTCAGCACCACGCCTACCCGTCTTTTAAATACCTCCAGGGATGGCGACTCCACCACCTCCCTGGGCAGCCTGTTCCAATGCTTGATAACCCTTTCTGTAAAGAAGTTTTTCCTAATACCCAATCCAAACTTCCCCTGGTGTAACTTGAGGCTGTTTCCTCTCATCCTATCGCTTGTTTCTTGGGAAAAGAGACCAACCCCCGCCTCGCTACAACCTGCTTTTAGGTAGTTGTAGAGAGCGGTAGGGTCTGGCAGTGTTTTCTCTGGGCTCGCGTTTAACCCAGCATCTCCGTTTTTCTCCTCAGCACTGTACGCGGTGAAGGTGCGTGCCGAAGCCATGCAAAAGGCATCGGAAGCCGTCCCCAGTGGAATGCTGTCGGTTATCGGTCGGCGAGAGACAAATTACAAATTTGCCTGCTTGGAAGCCCGTAAACACTGTGAATCGCTGGGTATAGAAAACCCCGTATGTGAAATTTCAAACTATTTGTTTCCAGACAGCAGAGTCATTGCAGGACACTTACAGGTATTGCTTCAGAATAACTGTTCCTCTGGTTGAATTCAACGCTTCCTTTTTGTTTTTTATACTTTCATTCTGCGTTTCTGTGTGGAAGTTAACACCTTCCTGTGTGGGAGTGGCCTTAGTTTATCCAAACAAAAGTATTTGANCAAAAAAAAATTTTGTTTTGTGGGGGGTGTGTGTATTTTCCAGCGCGTGCTCAGTTGTTGGGTAGGGAAAAGAAGAATCCCTTTATGACAGGAAGTCTGGTGAGGTGGTTCTTGTGGGGTGACTGAGTAAACCTTTGTCCTGCAAGACTCTCACTTCTCTCTCTTTTATAGGCTTTGGAGTTTTTGCAGAAGAATGCACGGAAATACTATTTTACACGTACAAATATGCTTCCAGTCAGTGGGGCTTTTCATACCAGACTTATGGAACCAGCAGTAGAGCCACTGGCTGAAGTCCTAAAATCGATTGAGATTCAGAAACCACTGCTCTGTGTCTATTCCAACGTTGACGGCAAAAAGTACATGCACTCAAAGCACATTGAGAAGCTGTTAGTGAAGCAGGTGGTTTCACCTGTTATGTGGGAGCAGACTATGCATTCTGTGTACGAAAGAAAGCAAGGAACAGAATTTCCTTACACGTACGAAGTGGGGCCTGGGAAGCAACTAGGAGCCGTTCTCAAAAAATGTAATTTAAAGGCCTGGAAACAATATAATCACGTAGATGCTGTGGAAGATGAGGAAGCAGCAGAGACCTAAGTAGCCTTTTGAGAAGAATCCACAAAACTTGTTTTTTCTGCCTAATTTAAAAATAACTTTGCGCTCCCAAAAGAGGAAGTCTTAAACATTCGTGGCTTCTTGTGATGAAAAGAGCACAGCGCGCGTAATCACAATGGACGTTTTCCTTCCCCGCGTGCCTCAGGTGTGAAAGGGGAGAGCAAAGTCTGGCTCTTCCATCTGCGTCGGGACTGCAAAACTGCCAATAAATACACCAAATAGCCTTCTGTTTGGCCTCAGTCCTGCAAAGCAACTCCCCCTCTCCTTTTTTTTTTCCTTTGTTTTGTTGTTTTTTTGTTTTCTTTTTTGCGGGTGTGGATTCAAGTTAAAGTCGGTATCTTTGGCTGTCTGGTGCAGGATCTGCTGCATGGATACAGGGGTAGAATGGGGGCTCTTGGCTCCGGGTTGTGGAGGGCTCCGTGCTGGACTCCAGAGTGCGTTTAGAGGAGCCATCCAGTTGGTACGGCTTTCGGTATGTTGACGTTCCTGTTTTCTAACTCGATGGACTTGTGGGATGTAGTATCTGTGTAAAATTCTTTGAATTTGTGTCCGTATTGCCAGGTAGCAGCCGGGTCAGGCAGAAGATGTTATCAGGAATGTGATTTTCTTAAGGTTAAACTATAAATAAACTATAAAGTTTTTCTTGGCATTTTTAATGCGGTGGGGTGCATCATTACTGGCCTGTAGTCCACATGTGGGTGGAAGTAATTTTCCCTACAGTTTTCCAGAGCCTCGTTGGTAGTGCAAAGTTACACAAGAAATGTTTCACTGAAAAAAAAAAAAAAAACCTTACAAATTCTCCACCTCCTCAGAGGTGCAGGGCTTTTGTCATCCCTGACGGAGCCTCTGAGGCTGCGTAGGTGGAATTAGCCCTTCAGATGACTTTACTTGACGGAGCAGAAAACTGGAAACTTTGCGGAAAGATCTTTTCGGGGCACCTTTGGACAGGGTGAACCCTGTGGTAACAGAGAGGAGGGGGATCCAGGGAGGAGGATCTGAACGCTGGTTATTTTGGTTGTGTATATTTTTGACTGTGTTTTGCCAGCTTGTACGTTTTCCGAAAGCAGGAGGTGAACTAGAGAGCAGCCGATTGTCCTGAGCCCTTCTGGAATGAGGGCTTCCTGGTTACGGCGTCGTCACCGGCTGTGGTTGGGTGGGCAAAGGCTGGGTGGCTGCGGGGGAAGCACCCGCTGCCTCCAGCACCTTCCTCAGTGCCTGCCGTGGCACTCGAACAGCTTTAGCACCCAATCCGCGGGTTTGGATTCGGTAACCAACCTTCTTCGGCTTATTAAAGTAAGGCCGGTCGTGTTTCAACATCGTGCTGCCTGGGCAAGGTACCTGCAGGGCGCACAGAAAATGTGTGCTGGCTTTGTTTGCCCTTTGTCTGTACGGGGTGCTAAAAGCTTTAAGAAATAGGAGAGAACAGCATTTGCTAGGGGATCCCGTACAAGCAAGCAGGGAAAGGTTGTATTGTGCCTGTTATAGCGCGACCGGAAGCTGCAGCTGAACTCTAGCTTTTTTCTCTTTTCTATTTTTGCTATTTTAACATTATATTTAGCAGCTATATAGGAAAAAATCAAGATATATTACTTCAATGGCCATGCACGTTTAGAATAATATATTATGAAATGCAGAGCAACTTCCAATTGCAGTATTGATCATTTTGTAATGTCACGTTTCTGAACGTGTATGAAAAAATACTGGCCTCAATTATGATTGCTTAATGGAGCATATTATTCAACAGTCCTTTTGGAACTGGAATTGGCAGCTAAGCCAACCTTTACAGTACAAATTCCACTTTTGGCAGGTGTAAACATTAACGATTAGTAAAATACAGGAGAATTTGTCAGCGTAATCATTGGACTACTCGAGGCTGCCAGTTAAGGGCTGGGAATACTGTAAAGAAAATTATTTCAGTGAAGGCTCCTATGTTACAGGCAAGGTGTTAATTAGTCAGTAAAGCATACCAAGAATATCTCAACTAAACCCCGTTCATGTTATTAAACACTGAATTATGTGCTGTGTTAGAAGTTTCTGACTACATCTTGTAAGGCCGAACACAAGGTTGGCGGCTTTGAAGCCAGCTTTTACAATAGTTGGAACTCAGCATAGCATGTTGGTAGCGCTAATTTGGGTTTTAGTATAGTGCTTTATAGTTTCTGGAGGGTTTTTTAAATTATTTAACTTTTTTTTTGCAGAAGTTTTGGAGACCTGTTTTCTATTTGTATTGTTCTTACCTGTTGGTTTGGGTTTTTTTCCTTTTTGGCCTCATTTCACTTTATTGCAGTCTTTGCCTGGAATAAAAACTCTTCGGGAGAAACGTGCTTAAAACTCTTCTGTTCGCAAGTGCAGAGTGTTAGGTAAGCGGCGCACCTTCCTCAGCCACAGAGTGCTGAAGGGATGTCTGTATCCCAGGAGCATCCCGCTCTTTCTGGGCCCTGTTTAATTAGCGGGAAGAAGGCACCGCCGCCACCGCGCAGGCGTTGTGCGTTGCTTCTTGTGCAGCGTCTGAGCCTAAGCCGAGGCAGCGAGCCCTGCGTCGCTGAGGCTGCTCCTCAGTGGGCCTCGTGCCTTCAAAGCTGGAAGCCGAGCGGTGTCGGAATCCTGCGTTCCTGTTGCAGTTTATATCGGCTTAAAAAAGCGCGATGGAGGTCTTTGCACCCCTTTATGGAGAGCCATCGGGGCTTGCTTTCGTGTAGTGCCCGGCAGCACGACGTCACGTTGGCGTGTGGCTGTAAATGAGCGGAAGGGTGTCTCGTGTGCTGTTAAACGTGTCTGTGGCCAAGCAGAGAGCGGCCTGCAGGGTAATTAAGGATCCTGGATCTCAGTAGTGCTACTGGTGTTTCTTTTACGTGCTTGCTCCTGTATCCCTTCTGCTTCTGGAAACACAACGGTGAAAAGTCGGCACGGTTCCTTCACCTAGGAACAAGCTGAAACAGGACGTGGAAAAAAATCCAGTGCTGTAAACTCTGACACACGAGGAAGTGTGCAGTTTTAAAAAAAAATAAAAAAAAAAGGGGGG
Source organism: Chionis minor (assembly GCA_013398295.1). Taxonomy (NCBI): domain Eukaryota; kingdom Metazoa; phylum Chordata; class Aves; order Charadriiformes; family Chionidae; genus Chionis; species Chionis minor. The sequence continues at coordinate 39,123 of VZSF01003937.1, read as the reverse complement.
TGTGGAACTAAATTTGGGTCTCCTGAGTCACAGTGCGAACCCTTAGCTAAGAGGCTCCTTGCTCAGCTCCACAGGTGAGAGGGAGCCTGGTAGCTACTGCTTGCTGTGGTGCACCAGTTTGTGCTAATTCTTGTCGCAGATTCTGTTTGCTTCGCGTTTCACCTGCTTTGTGGCTGCGACTGCGTTTTATATTCCTTGAGACGCTGTTTTGCTCCCTCCATGCTGGATGCTGAAGTTCCCCTCTCCTGTGATTCAAAATGTTACGTTACTGATCGCAAGAGCGTGAAAAAGCAGGGTCATCCCACGCAGCTCTCAGACAGAACAGGCGGTACAGCAGCCTCCCATTTATCACTGCTCCTCTGCGCATAAAGATTACTTATCTAGAAATAACTGAAATTATTTTGTAGTGTTAAAGTGGTTGACCCGGAAAGAATCACATTTTTGGCAGCTGGTGCTTTTATTACACGTGGATAGATTGTTTATTAGACTCTTCATGGGAATTTTTACCATTCTCTAAGTAGTAACTTTTACCTGTTTTCTATCACTCTGCTGCTACGGAGTTAAACAGAGCAGCCAGTTCACTGATGAAACTTTGATCTGGTGGTTGGTGATATGGGCAGTTCAGATGGCCGGAGTGAGACTAAGGTTCCAGATGTGCTACCCGTGCGTTTCTAGGAAAAGCTGCCTACCTGCTGCTGCTGAAGGGCAAGTCGGCTCAAGGGCATTTTGAAAAAAAGGTGACACTAAAATACCTGCTGCTGCTGCTGGAACTTTCCGGATATGCTGCAGCCATCACCTTCTACATACCTTCTTTTTGCTCTGCGTTCCAAGTCAGTCAAAGATATTTCAAACTCCTTTAATGTGAAATGGTGGAAATATTGTAGTTGAATTTTATTTTTTTTCCTCCTTGCCCAGAATAATTTTTTGAGATGGGTGGTTAGCATCATAATGGGCTTTGGGCACTGTTTGTGAAAGAAACACATTCCTCAGCCCGCTTAAACTTGACTGGGTTGGGCATTGGCCTTCACTGAAGGAAAGAGTGGTTCAAATTCCATGTCTGATTTAAAGCAGGGACTCGAAACTCCAGCCCCTCAGATGAATGCTTAAAGCAGTAAGCTATTAAATACTGTATTTTCCTCTTTCAAAAGCGCGCGAACCCTAGCAGTCGCTTGACTAGGCAGGAAGCAGGTATCCCCTCTGCTGAGGGGAATACCCAAACCACAGAGACGCACTTTCGTTTTTCTCTCGCCCAGAGAGAGTCTGTCGCTGTAGGCAGTGAAAAGCAGCTTCAGTAGCAAAGGGTCGGGAAGGTGCACCCAGACATCGCCAATAGCTCGGTACGGTCGGGGCCTGTTGTGGAGGGAGCAGAAACCCAGCTGTGTGCTAATGGCCCACCTGCGGAGTACACAGGGGTGACACCTACACCCTCTCCATCCTGTAAGCTGTGCTCAAGTTTCTCTTAGTCATCCGTTTCCCCCTAAATATGCACCTTCTGAAAAGACATGTGTCATCAGAAAAAAACCCTTTTCCAAATTCAGTCAAATTCTTGGTTTGTTTCGTTTTTTTTTTTTTCTGCATAACTCAAAGTTTTACTTAGAAAAGAGGCAAAAGAATATAAAATCTATTAGTAGATTTCTGAAGAATTCTGGAAAAGTAATAGCTTGGCTTGAGTGGCCCACCAGTACCAACCCAACCAGCTTGCTTACTTAGCTCATCCTAGCCCCTCTTTTTTCCCACTAAACTATCATTTCATATGCTAATTTTACTACATAAAAAATCCAATAAAGCCTGTCCTGTAGTCTTAGGTAACAAAATGTACGAGACAAGATATTGTTATTACTGCGTGATAGCAGTGTCTTGGAAAATAAAGTAGATAACACCGCAAACCATTTGAAGCAACAATTTAATTTTTAAAAAGTATCGTGGTTTTAATCTTTACTATTGCTTTTACAGTGTTAAAATTGAAAGGATGTCCAGCATGCCTTCAGTCTTCCCCACATCCAGAATCTCTTTAAGAAACTCGTTTATATGAAATAGACACTTCTTTATATTGCATTAAAACAAACACAAAAAAAGACAGACTTTCTAATCGCCTGGAGTCACATTTCAAAACTAGCAAGTCAGGCAGTTATCCAGCAACAACCTCCTTATTTTAAACATTTTTCTTTTTTAAAAAAGGTATGAAACAGCAGTGACCCAGCACTAGCCTAGGTTTTAAATATAAAAGAGATTTTTATCAGTGTAAATTTGAAAAAACAAACCAGCTGCCACCACCTGGGTGTTAATGATAACGGTCAGAGTCCAGCAATGACCTCCTATTGTGATTCTCTCTGTCAATTCCGCAGTCCGTAATTCATGGCCCACCAAAAGGCAACCACCAGCAAGGCTGCGGGCACCAGCTTCTGGCAGACACACCTGAAAGGAAGCTTGCAGATCTGGGGGAAGAAAAGGGAAGGTAATTAGAAATAACAAGCAGCAAAAAGATGGTGCAGAAAAGCTAACAAGAATGCCCGCCTGCGAGGTCAGTGTGAAATTCGGAATATGGTCCTGTTCTGCGGAAATGCCCGTCGGGGTCTAGTTTTGCTGCTGGCTGTGGCGACTGCTGCAGTGGCAGGGTCTAATTATATTATCCAGCCTCTAAATATATTATCTTCTCCCTTCTCTGGCGTAAGTGGAGAGTAAAACAGTGCCGATAGCAGTCCTGCTTATTTCCCCTAGAGTAGACCCTTACAGCATCTTGGGGTGGGAGACGCCTTCCCTCTGCACGGAGTCCCCGGGAGCTGTGTGGGACTTGGGCAGCTGTTTGAGTCTGTGTGCAGACAGCTGGCATACTCTGGCTATAAATGAGAAATTTCAGCCTAAAAAGAAAAAAATAAAATAAAAACGGGGCAACAGGGGGAGTGGGGGGAAACCAACAAACAAAGGAATAAACCCAAAACTAGAGCCGCGTTAGATGCTTTACTTGTTGACCCTTGCGTGGGAGTTAGGTGTTGCCATTACCTACTTGTCAACAAAAAGGTGGGAGAGAAGGGAGAGAGCATACCCAGCTTCCATAACCAGCGATTCTCTTTGTCCAGTTATTGTTCAAAGTATTTCCAAAGCTTCTTATAACACTTTTAATAATATTCCACGTCTGGAAAACACTGATAGCCACCCTGATGATATAACAAAAAACAAACAAAAAAAGCACGGGGATAGAAAATTCATCCTAAAAATAGGCAAATCGAGTCTGAAGGTTTAGAAAATTACAAAAAGAAACCCAAAACTCTGCTATGTTCCTTCCTGAAAGCCTATGTACGTGTATATTTGTCTAAATATTTAGGAAGGAGACCTGGCAACCTAGCAGGGCTTTGGAAGCTAAAGATAATTTGGTTTCAGAATTAATTGATCAGTAACACCACACAGGGAAACGTGCAGCAGAGCTCCTGAACAGCAGTCTTGTGCTTTTGCTCTTGTTTCAAACTTGGAACGGCGCAACCCAGTGAGGGCTGCTGCTGTCTAATGCATCAGAGCTCGGGGCGGCAATCCAACGGGATCTCTCTGCAGCATCAATCCAGCTTTACCGAGGTAGAAGTTACAGGACTATATGCTCTGTCCAAGGGACACAGCTGCAGTTGAATTGCACTCCCTGGAAGTCTACAGCAAGTGACCGTCCTCTCCCTGAAGCAAGGAGGGAAGATGTAGACCTTGGGGCTTCGGACACAGATGACGTATCTTGGGTCAGGACGCTCCTGCAGGTCAGTTAATCTGCAGTTAGTAACTATCCGTGACAACCCTGCCAGCTCACAGCAGATAAAAGGCAATTCAAACTAGTCCAGCCACATTTTCCTGTACGTGCAGGGGTGGGTTGTTTGACACGCAGTAACACGTTAATCCCTGAAGCGTCACACTTACTAGGATGGAGCCCTCTCATCGCTCAGTTGTGCTAAAAGATACTGTCCAACCTAGAAAACTACTGGGAAATTTTAAATACCACAAAACTATTTAATATTTGGACTGTAAATGGCTATAGTCTGCGGAATCAATTTACGTTATAAAGCTCTTCCTTGTAAAACAAGCCACAGCATGTGTTTTAGTTTTTTAGCTTCTGTATGATGCAGCAGTAGAAGCAATAAAATTTTTTACTTTGTGTACAGAAACATTACGGTTTACCTAACAAACCATTACCATTGATAGATCCAACCCTGGTTCTAAAAGGATCTGAAGACAGACAGTGCCAGTAAGGTAACTTACCCGCGTGCCAGGTGAAGCAGCGTGTCTTCAAACTTCCTGTGGTACATCCTGTTAAATTCGTCCCCGATCAGGGCCAGCTGATGGCCAACCTGGATAGCTGAGCTGTAAGGCATTCGGGATGCGCACGTCAGAGGGAAAGACTGCAACAGCAATTCTGTAAAAAGCACTCTGCCTGTGTCGGGCACAGTTATCCCCTTAACAGCTGAACTAAGCTGGGCACGTAAAAGCGAAACGTTAAGGTAAGTTTTTTCTCCTCAGTATTTTTTGTTTCATTGATTAGACATCTTGAGCCCGTATGTATAGGCATACGAAAGTGCTTTGATGTTTTCATAAAAAGTTGCATATTTAGCACTTTTGAAGCAACACGTTGGTTTCTTAGGTGCCCAATTTCTTCATACAAGGCACTGAGATTCTGGTTTTGATGGGGTTCTCCAATTCAAAATATTGAAACAGCCTTCACTTCAGACATCTGAAAATATTTCATATAACGTAACTGCCAGCTTTGTCATCCAACAATTTTACTCCAAAGGTGCAGTGCGGGTCTCCAGCTAATGGGTGATGCCAGGGTATGACCTGACCAAAACCTAAAGGCTGTTAGGGAGGTCTTGTGCCGTGCGTGTCCTTGAACTACAATGTCTGTGGCATGTGTTTATGCTAAAAACTGGTGACACTTAACCGATGAAAATTTCCAATGAAATTTAGCTTCTCTCAGGCAAGTATCTTTTTTTTTTTAATCGAAAAAATAATATGACTATACATTTTTATTTTAACTTATATTTCTGCTGAGATCTGTTTATGAGACCTGCTGAACAGTAAGTGGGCTTAAGAGCTTAATTCTAGAGATCTACTTAAAACAACTTGGGCTTGGTTTGGTCAGTCCAACAAAAAAAACCCACACAGAAAGGAATTTTCACACATGCGGGGAAAGGCAGCCCCTGACTCTTGAACTGGAAAAAAATGTATGTACAGGATTAAGAAAAACCCAAAGCAGCACTATCAGTTTGTTGTGAGAGGCGCCTAGAGAATTATGTAAAAATGGCTTCCTCAGCTGCTTGCTGTAACAGGTGGGTTTCTAATGAAGAGACACATCTGCGTCCCTGTGCAGGATAAAAACTTACAGACATTTAATGCAGCATAATCCTGCATGGACAGCGTTAAGCGCTACAGGTTATCTACACTTGCATCTATTCCATTTCCAATAGTATCCACTACGATTATTTAGCTTAGCAAAGAGTCTTTGGGAAGTCTGAGGGTTTGTATTTGTGGGGGAAAGACAGGGAGGACAGAAGGTACCTTAATGTGGCGTGATACCTGATATTAAACTCCATTTGCTCTGTGGTGTCTGGAATTGTTCGGAGGTTACTGTAGGCTTCCTCTTCTGGTGCTCCATTGGGGTAGCTGGAGAGGACAAAGTGCCTGGGGATTCTACTCGTTTGAGACATCTTACTCTGCAACAAGTCATGAAAGACAACCCCGTGGCTGCTTGTAACACACATCTTTTCAGTTTAGATGGAAATTGTTTAAAGCGATCTTTTTACGCCTCCAGTCAGAACGCGAGTGTTGTTAAAATAACTATTTTGAGAGTACTCAAAGGAAAGTTTCAGTGACCCAACAGATGTACAGCAATTCAAACATGCAGCGCTTAGATGGTTGCTGCTTCATATTGGCTCAAAACAGCCTAGAAATTGGAAAATCTAGATAAATATAGCTAGAGTAGATAAGTATAGTTTCACAGTAGTTTTACTTAGTACAAGATGCTTTCCTGCGCTGTTTGCAACAAACCACCCGGCATTAAATCACCCCAACAGATGGAGATCCCCTGGGGCAGCAAAGTACCCAAAACATAAAACTTGAACAGGTTTTCCTAGGTCTTTAATTTAGGTCTGAGTTTATGCATCATCTTCAGCTGGAGGCCACCACTATGGAAACTACAAGCAGCTCACCACAGAAATAGAATATAATGATGATTTAAACAGATTAATAGCTTTCCAAATGGAAGAGTAGACAGTAGCAACCCCTAAAAATCAGCGGAGCTGCCTGCTTGTACAATGGGAAGGTTGTTCACAACCAGGCACCAGGCGCTAGCACACTAGGGAGGCGGTCCTCGTCTCGGCAAAATAAATGGCAAAATTTAACAGGTTTCAGCATAAGCGGTATGTCTCTAATAGGGCCAGTATTTGGATAACGCCTCCCTGAAAGCACTGAAGAAGTTCAGTTCACCAGCAGCAGAGCTTGGAGCAGAGCTGATGTTTTTGTCGTCGTTACGACTGTTTTATTTGGCTTATCAAAAGAGATGATGTCAGAGCTGTGCAAGGGGATTATTTCAAACTACACGGACGCCCTTGGGCAGGTAACGCTCCTTCTGCCCCTTGGACATTTGCTGCAGCGGGAGGCTCTGCCTGTTGTCTCAAGGGTGATGGTCTTCTGGAGACGCTCTGGTTTTGTGTGGCATGTTTTTGGCCAGCTCTTCTCTCGCCTCTTTGCTTCCCAGCTCCATCGTTACAGAACTGACCCCCCCTTTGTTGATGGAGTGATCCTGGACAGCAACAAAGGGGATTTCCCCCTGGCTGGATTCCATCTGCACACTCTCTGCGGGTCAAATGAATAAAATTCACATAAAATATTCTCAGAGATGGAGCTAAACCAAGCAGAAGGTATCTGTCATAATGCTGCTTGGCAGGGATTTCTTCTGTCACGTCTCTGCAGTCCTGTAAGCTCTTTTACTTTTAAGTTTCATGCTCAGGGTGAGGTTGGGGCCTTTATGCCCCAAGGGAGCCTTGATCTTCTTTCAATATTTAGATCAAATTTACATTTTCCGCAAAGCAAAACTATTAATAATTAATGCATATACATTAGTGCGTAAGCAAACGCACAAATGTGATAGAAATAGATGAAAGTATACTCGGGTCTACCAAAGCGAAGGTTCCTCTTACTGATGTTTAACGTGGCTGGGGAAAAGCATGCTATGAAATAGCTTCTGCTGGGTAGGTATTAGCATGTGTCATGCAGTTTGTAGTTTAATATTCTGGGGTTTTTTCCTTCTATTTGTAGCATTTCTGCTTTACTCGTATAGATGTTTATAATCTAGGATTTTAAATATATCCAGACTTCTGAAGAGCTGTGTAGTTTAGCAGTGACAAAGAGGAGGTGGGGGTTAGGCCCTCCGAATTTTATTGTGACCGCTATGCGGGAATTGTGTGACCCAACTCTGTTCCCGAGGGAAAAATATCACAGTCCTTTCTTTCAAGGGATGGATTTGTATGTAAAAGCAGCACAATCTGAACATACTTTACAGGTGTGTTAAGAGGCTTGCTTAAATAAGATCATCTTTAAAAAAAGAGAGAGAGATATAGTAGTTTCAGGTGCTATATTTGCTTCAAGAGATGCCCTGTCCAATTTTAAACACTTTGCATTGCTGTATGTGGCTCTCCCCAGTCTAAACAAAAATCCTGCAAAAAAAGGGTAACGTCCATAGAGGGACTTTAGGCATTCCAGCACCATACCCAGTCACCCCAAGGACTTTGTAGCTATGAATCAGGTGTACCCCACACTGAAGCCATTTCACTTTAAGTAAATCTCTGTCCACTGGAGCAGGCACTTGAACTGACTCTTCCATTTCCCAGGGGAACATCTAGACCAGTGGGTTACCGGATACAGGGATGGTCAACAGCTAATGACATTCCTACAAGTGCATCCCTGTCTGGTTTTTGCGCAAGGTCCGATGCAACACATACGCCATTGCAGTACAGACTGGAGGACCCCGGGCGGCTCCTGGTTTGAGAGCTCCACCAGAGCTGAATGAGAAATTGGGAATGGCTGAGCAAGGTCTGGAGGACCCCGGGGATGCTGAAGTGCTCACTTGGACATCCAAAGTGTCCATTCTCTGGATGCAGTTAGTCTTAGCGGAGAAGAAACACAGAGAAACAGTCAAAGCATGTAATGTTGGACTTTCTGAGGTTAAACAACGCAACTCACGTGAGCAACCTGTATGCTCACATGCACAATGTAAACACCTAGGTATGTAGTGTTGTATTCCTGTAGCCTGTGGGTACCACAGGGAGATTACCAAATGGAAATGTGTTAATTGTGTTTCTTCACGGCTTATAAAGTCGTTAAAGGTTTCTAGTAAAACAAGTACGATAGTGGATAAAACGTATTAAAACCCAGCATGAAGAATCAGCTGTCTATTGCACATGTATACTAACTATTCTTAGCCTGTACAACCATGCATTGTGAAAAACAAAAAAAATCTAAAAAAGGTATTTTCTTTTTCTCTGTTGTCATCCCCCCGCCCCCCCATTTCTAGACGCAATGCTAGTTTCACATTCACAGTGCCATACAATGGAAATGTCTATATCTGTGAGAGATGAAAACTGTGTTCTGAAAAAGACCTATAATAAGTCAATGCTCTACAGAACGCAGACATGTAAACAAACCATACAATACCACCACCAAAGCCCAAAGCGCAACATATGCTACTTCACACCTGTTATGATAATACCTTCCTCCCACAGGCTAAAAAAAAAAACTGGCGTAGCTGTTGGGTCATGCTCTCCGCAACTCAGCTGCAGCCTGGTATGCTGGCTTCGTCCCCCAATTTGTCTCAATGTGAGGGCACTCCAACAAAGAGGGGATTTATAATGTATTTTACGGGACAGACGGTGTCGGGGCAAAGGCAGTCTGGTAGGGCTACTGTCTTGAAGATGTACAAGATGGGTCTGATTTAGTTTCAAAGCAAAGCTTAGCAATTGCCTCCTTGGCAAGGAAGGAACACATTGAGGCCATTTACTGATTTCTGTCATTGTTTTTAAAATCTAGGTGTATAGGCATGTATAGAAATGCACGTTAAATCTGCATTAATATGGATCCTCAAGTCTGGATCCATACAAAGCTGGGCAAGGGGAGCATATACCACACTCCGCAGGCCCTTCTGGTTCTCCAAAGCAGGATGTGTTAATCTTCTAGCACCCACCTCACGCTTTCTTCCTTTCTCTCGCTTAGACAGAAAGAAAAGGCAAACTGATACTGGTTTACAGAAACCAAGGGGTCGTACGTGTGCATGAGTAGTGGCTTGTCATTTAGGAGAGCAAATGACCACAACCGAGTCCTCACAACGCCTCTCAGGAGGCAGCAGCAGGATCCCGCACCAGCGAGACGGATCGTTTCCAAACGAGCAACCAGATCAAAAAGCTCACGCTTCCCTGTGAGGCTTTGACCCAGCAAACGACAAGCTTAGTTTCAATGGTGAAGTGCCTTCAGCAGAATAAATAATGTATTTCAAGTTAAATACATACTTACTGTTTTGCTGAATAGAGGCCCAGATCCAAATTAAAAAAAAACAAAAAAAAAACCACACAACACCAAAACCCAGCCATCTATATGCCTAATTATATGATGGAAATTATGGCATTTTATGAATACAATTATGATTGAATAATGAAGCATCTCTGATAGAAAGAGTACGTTCACGCTGTCTTTACTTTGCATAACCAGCTTTTCTATTTGTGTCTTTTTTTTTTTTACTTAGCAAAAGGGAACAGACACTCTTCTTGAGAAAGGAATGTGTTGCTAAACCAAGTATGCCGGCAGGTGAGTTGGGGAACACAAAAGGTCCCGAAATTTACTTGTAGTCAGTTCACTTAGATTTGTTATGGTAATATTTTTTAAGACGGCAGGCATGATGATACTTCAGTAGAATGCACTGAACGCATTAATTATAGTTTATGTATTATCTTTATGTATTTTAGCATTTATCTATAGTATAATTTGTATGTATTTTATGTCTTACATGTACAATCTTATATATTTTATGCAGGCATGACACAGTAAAGCTATTAATAATTCCAATATGCGACTTAGTATGTTTTTAAAGCTTGTTATAAGAGTAGAAAACTACTGCCAATAATCTAATTCCAATGTTCAGGCTCAGAATTCCCAGCGCCTACCTACATAAATATGGATTGCTAGATAGGACCCTTGCCCTTTACCCCCACGGTATCAAAGCGTATCTCAAACTGTTCCAGATTCTACCAGCTGCCCATGCAAACTAAATTTAAATGAAAAACAAACAGAGGCTTGGTTGTTTGCATATATACCTCCAGTCCATAGCCAACTCTTTCAAAACATGACATCATCCTCGCTGTTGCAAATACAAATCTCTAGGCCGTTTTACAAGGACAAGTCTTTGATAAAATGACCAAAGATTAAGAGCTAGTTACGGTTACAGAGAAACGGGGATATTGGACACTCAGGGTGCTGGAGCGAGGAAGAAGATACTCTTTAAAACCTAAGGCAGATTTTGTTTTATATTGTTTTTTTTAAGTCCCAGGCTCTCCTACGGCCCCTGACAGCCCTCGGCTGTTGACCCTCCTCCCCTTGCAAGGCAGAAGCCGTGAGCCACCGGCAGCGCGCGGGCGGTGGGAAGCACAGCCGTGGCTACAGGATATCTCTGCCCCTTCCTTCGTAGAAACATCTTGGGCTTCCACGGGCCTGCCTCCTGAACCACCACAGCGGCTGGCAAAACATCGCAAGGTAGCCATCAGCAACCGCGGTTTCTCTTAGAAAGATGGGAGGTAGAGTCATCGTTTAATTCATTTTTGAATAGCGCAGGTTAGTTAACCCAAGTGGCGGGATTAACTCTCAAATCAGTATCAGGTCAAGGAGCAAAGATAAATTAATTCTTTGTCTCATACTGTGTTCCTAGTCAGCTTAACATCGATGACCTTGGAGACTATTTACGCATAAACACTTCTTAATATTGCCTCCAACAGCTATTAAAGGCACACTTCTGCAAATCTAAAGAATGTACTTCTTACACCTTACTTCATTTACGTTTTTAAGCTCAGTAAGTTAGTATGAGAACATGCCTTCACTGGGAATTTAACACAGGCTCTCTTAACTCAAAACAGGATACAAATGAAGCGTTTGATTGTATTTAAAAATAATGAAGTGATGAAGTCCTATGACCTCGGTAGTCAAAGAAATGTATACAGCAGATTTTAAATGCAGGAGACCTTTTGAAGTAAAGAGCTTGCACAGGTATTTTCTATTTCAGTCTCTGCTGAAAATGTTTAAGGGGCCCTGACTGAAATTCTGAGTCAAGACTTCAAGAATCTCTCAAGATTTTTATGCATCACCAACATTTGCATGTTGTCTGTTAGAGCACTCAGAAAGCACCAGTCCTTACTGTGACATTTAATATAGGGCTGTAGACAACAACAAGACGTTTCCACACTAAAAAGTAGATAGTACAGTTAAGTCTGCATTAAAAAGCCATTATTTGATAAGCCTACAAAGCACCATTTTCGTTGAAGAGCCTACTGACTCCTTTAGTGCTCAGAAGAGTATTTCAACAGCTTCTGAAGCTCAAAGAAACAAGGGGGTTCTGCTTTTAGTAAAAGGAAAATATTAAATTCCCAAGAAGTTTTATGGGAAGGACCAAGAACATTGAAGAGAGAAATATATTGATACTAAACTGAAACTAACCCTTTCTATTTAAAACAAAAAACATTTTTTCTGCCACACACAGATTTTTATTTTGTGACAGCACCTCGTATCTCAGTGATGTCGCCTTTGTTCTACTTGTTCACAAAGAGTTAAAGTTTAGGTTAAGTCAGAAAGCTTCTGCTCCAACATTTACATTTCCTTTTCAAAACATCTTCTGCCCTTTGCACTTCTCAGTCTCACCAAAAGGTCAAGATTCTTTCATAATAAATAAGAATCTGTTTAAAATTGTTACTTGAATTGCATGGCCAAGTTGTAGGAGGTAAGTATGACAATGTTTATAGTTCAATAATCCACTCATGAATCATAAAGCTACGGGAAAAAGTTTTTGGTCCCTTTTATTCTAAAAATTTCTATCTTAGACTTTTTATTTTTGAAAATGCCTAAAATAAGCAATGCAGGTAGAAAAGTTGTTACTGGTAGTCAGGCATATTCATGCAATGCTCATAATTATGAATACAGTTACATAATAAAAGTAGAATACTTCAATCTAACATTAACATTCATTCAATCAAATTGGGGGGAAAAAAAAGTAATCTGATGCACTTAAGAGACCTTGTTCTACCATCCCATCCACTTGAAGGGTGAAGTACCGGCAACAAGCCTGCTGGCATCCTCAGCAAGCAGATTACGGAATTCATGTCTTGATATTAAAGTCAGGATTAAAGGATGCCGATCACCAAGGTCATAGTCTATTAAAAATACTTAGGCACGTGCTTAGCTTCAACAGGTCAAATAATACCGTTAGTTTAAACATGATCATTCATATTCCCAAAAAGCCAGCATATTTGGGATAGCTACGGGCTGCTGGTTTCCCTCACCTGGTTCCCCTTAGCACTGCACAGCATGGCACACACGCCGTCATGTATTGCCACCTCGCACCTGCATCCTGTCCCATTTAACAGGGACGCTTTATTGGACTTGTGGTCAGAAAACGCAGCGTCTTCTATGACCTTTGGTGGTCTTCTACAGGTGCCTCCGAGATCCTACTTACTGCTGCCAGATTAGGAAGATGAGAGAAACCGTTGATTTGCAGGTACAGTGTAACTGTAAGTCTAAGAACACAAATTTAACTCACTATTTATGCTGTCTTTCTTGTTCTGCATGTCAGTAAAAAGGATTAAAATGCCCCCCTCTCCTCAGTTTCACTTAGGCTTTCTGTATTGATAAAATGCTGATAGCAACAGTGTTACAAATACCGCAATAAAAAGACTACAACTTAAAATCTAGTTCAACTACAGTATTTTAGTGGTGTTTTTACATAATAAAATTACCAAGTTACCTTTGGTAAGGTGTATTTCACACATCTTGCAGACAGTGCAACCAACAATAAAAATAGTCTGTCTTACTAAATAGATCAAATGTGTAAAACTGACTGTGAAGAGCAAACAAAGAAGGTTTTATGCACAGGAGTCATCTTGCCCAGATACAGCGCTGTATTTCTTCAAATGCAAAGTGTGCTTCATTCATTTTTTTTCTTGTAGACTTGCAGCCCTTACTGATACAAATTTTGATTTCAGTATTTGGCTTCCTAGTTTCATTTCAGATCCATACCGCATTAGGAGGGGTTTTACTATTCCCTTCAGTAACTGCAGCATGAAGCCCACAGTTCCTATCCCGCTCGCACCAGCTCCTGCTTTGGCTAGCAGGCTGTTAACCTGCAGAAGCTGAGCGCATTCAGTTTTTCTTAGTCCTCTCTAAATGGTCTTACGGTCAATGGCCTATTGACACAAAAAACCTTAAAAAGAGCTACCACGGACACCTGCCAACCAGGTGAAACAGGCAATTTTCTTCAATTTCTCCTTTCGGAGAGACGGGGTCTCCACAGTGGTGATGTTCTGACATCAGAAGACATCCAATACCTTGAAGAAACATTGATTTTCTTCTTCATTATACTCAGTCCTAATTCCCATTCAACTGACATGATGAAATTTAAAAAAAAAAAAAAAGTCATCACAAACCCACAATACGTTAACTCAAAATAACTTTGTCTGTGCACCTGCGAGAGAAAATGATAATGGAGACCATTCTATCTATCTTCTTACTGTACGTACGTCTATTCTGCTACAGCCTGAACAAGCAGACTCGGGCCAAGAGTCACTTTGCAATTTGAACACCTCAAAACCTGCTTAATCACAGAACTCCCCACGCTCCTGTAATCGCTCCCTGTGAAATGACTTAAGCGTTACCAAGCGTCTTACGGCCGTACGGATGCCTTTATGCACTTCTAATGTCATACACCGTTCCTGTTACCAGCGGCGTTGTTGCAAACGTACGCAGCCACGGAAAACGAGTTCTTCGGGAACATTTAGAAAGGTTTATCGGTGGCACGTTTCGCTGTACATCTGAGGCTTATTTTGAGGGCTTATTTCCTGCTTTGCTAAGAGTGAAAGTACACGTACCCCGCTCTTCATTTGCTTAGAAGATAGCACTCGAGTACAAAGCACGCAGGTCCCCGCAGCATCATTCGGAGGGGCACGGACCTCCACCCCCACCCCCGGAGGCTGAGCAGCGGCACCGGCGCCTCCCGCCGCGGGCCCCGGCCATGCCCACCGCACCGCCGGCTCCCGGTGTTCACCCCCGCCCGGCCTGGTTTTTTAAACGACACCGATTCCCCCTTCCCGAGCCCAAAGATGCTGCGGCGCCAGACCCGGCGGAGGTACATCGCGGGGGGGGGAGGGGGGGGCGGGCTGACTGCGGAAACGTGC
>VZSF01003937.1:0-24477 GCA_013398295.1 Chionis minor | reverse complement strand
GCTGGCGCCGCCGGGCGCCGTCCGCGCCGAGGTGGAGCCGGCGAGGCCGGGATGGCCCCGCGGATGGAGGAGGACGAGCGGCCCCCGCGCTGAGGTGGCCCCCGCCGCCGTGATGGGACGTGACACGTGACGGGGACGGCGGGCACCGCGGCACCAGCTCCGGGCTACCGGCGCTGGAGGATGGCGAGCGGCGCGGCCAGGCCCTGCCGTCCCCTTTTTGCCAAAGGAGCCCTTTTCCAAATGGCTTCCCTTGCCCAGCCTGCGGGGCCGGGCAGTTCGTTCCGGCCCCCTGAGGGTGCTGGAGCCCACGCTGGCTGCGGGCTCCCGCGTGCTTTTGGGTGGCGGGTTCAGGGCTGCTCAAGAATCCCTTCGGGGCTTCCGTGCATGCTCCCTAATTTAAACATCTAAAATGTTGGAAACGCGGTGGTGTGGTTCGCTTTTGAAGAGGGAGGAGCGGCTTTTCCTCTGGGCCCGCTCAGCTTGGCAGAAGCAAGGGAGACGGGCGTGTGTCCGCAGCTGTCCCCGGGGTAGCTGAGGATGGTGGTTGCGGTCAGAAAGCAGGAGAAGCCCAGCCAGGGCAGAGATCCTGAGGAGTTAAAGAGAGGGACATCTACCAAAACCCTCCTGACCTCTTGCCCAAAAGGTTTAGTGAGGTCACGGGACTGGCAGTGTTTTTCTTTTCCTGCTGTGGATAACAGGGCGGTGACTGATCCGGTCACTATCACCCGGTCGCTGGAGAGCGGGTTTTACTGCAGAAAAGCTTTAAAGACCCCAAACCCCCTGTTGCTCCACGCTTTATTGTCACGTCAAACAGGAGACTCTACCGGGTAATGCTTGCGAGTGGACTTTGCCCTGTGTTTAGAGTATGATATGATTTCATCTCTGTGTGAGTGAAGGTAAACACCATGAGAAGCGGAACGGCAGCACAGAGACAGCGCTCCACCTGAAGCTGGGATGTCCGTAGACTTTCGCGGCTAAGTTTTTAAATGTCGGAAAGTGCTCGTGTCTCTGTGCGTATATATATATATACACTTACGCAAACCACTTCTCTGCGCGCTTCGAAATAATCCTCCGTGTAACAGGGGGGTTTTTCCCGTCATCCTCCGAGCTCCGTAGGTGAGGTTTCCTCATCTGTAAAATGAGCATGGCAATGCTTATCTTCCAACTCGTGCCAAGGACTGTGTTGTGAGCATGGTGTTTACACCTACACATGCAATAAGCTAGATGAAAATTGCCTCAAAAGTACAATATAATAAAAGGGAAATTAACCTCCATAATATCACTTCTTGCCAAGACTTTGCCCTGTTTACCAGTTCTGGTATTTCAATTTTCGTATTTACTTGGCTTCAAATCAATAATAGTTGCCCTCCCGAAACCAGGCTTAATTTTGCATGTACAGGTAATCTTGCTTAATTCAGTGAGTTGATTCGACTCAAGTTTAAAATAAAATACGCAAATGCCGTCGTAGGAGTGTTTTCTGTCACAAAGACAGCACGCTGATGCTGCTACAGCATTTCCTGATATAATAACGGTAAGTATTATTGAGCTGCTCTTACATTCTCCCTGACTTCCCTTATTGGGACAATAATATTACAAAGTGGAGATGCATTAATATTAAAAACTAGAACATCTATTATTAGCTGTGATGTAATACTGTCAATGTAGTTTTCAGAGAGACAGCAAAACAACAGCTTTTTATACCGTGGAACTATTAACTTCGGTTAAGGAGTGCTGAATTAAGCTAAAAGACTCTTACATTAAAAAAACCCCAAGCAACTGTTTCTGGCCTTAATGCATTATTTAATACATTCTAAAAGTGGTACTTTTTCAGCTTTCCCCTGAGGTAGGAGGGATGTAAGGACAAAAAAGGATTGATAGCAAGGAGAAAATTCAGGTTCACTTTCCTTGCTGCCAGCTGTCACAGCAGACATACCTTCTTGGTTGAAAGATGACTGTGAAGGCTGCTCCATGCTCTCCTCTGCTGCCAGAGGTACTGTGGTGCCAGGAAATTTCCACTGCACGTGACTGAAGGAAGATGCACTGTGTTTTGCAGCTGCTTTTGTAGTTAAACTGGGGAATATTTAATGGGTCCAGTTATATTAACTATTAAATTTAACTGTTTCTGTGTAGTTGCATCCTTGAAACTGAGCCTATTACCACAGGATGATACGGTAAATCATAGAGCATGTTTATTATATTCAGCTTATTTGGGGAATATATATTATTGGGGAATATATATATTTGGGGAATATTATATATATAGAGAATATAAATTCTTATCAGAGGTATTTGCTGTACGCCAACACACTGCAAACTACTTATTTCAGCTACTGTCTTGATGGATCTATTTCTTAAAAACTGATTTGTCTTACTGAATGAACAATTTATTTTACCTGTGTTTTTTCTCAGAGACTCTTTGCATCTCTTAAGTTCATTATGTAATACCTTACTGTTTTGTATTGAACCTACTGCAAAATGGCAGTAACCTGAATGTATGTCAGGTATCTTAACACAATCTCTCATTTTGGAAGGAACTTTGCATGTGTAAATCAGGATTTTCTAGACAGGCATTAATGCCGTAACTTCTTAGGTAGTGTTTATCTCACGCAGTTTTCACTGTGAATTATAATTGTTGATCATTTTGGGGAAAATTTGCATGCTTCCTCAGAACACCATCAGTAAAAAATTATATTCCTACAGCCCTATAGTGATGAACCTCTTAGTACTTGATGCGCTCCAACAGGAACTTGAACTTTGGCATCTTGAGTGACCTGGGGCTTTTTAGGTATTCTGGGAACATCGAGGCATGTTTTGTCATGCTATGACTTTCCGCAAACGTCCGTTTACTCATGATCAGATGCTCGTCGGGGACTTTTTCTCTGACGATGACGCAGGCCCAGGCCACAGCAGCACAAGATCAAAACTGCCCCAGGCACACCAGCTGATGGTGAGAGGGTCGGGCAGGTTTCAGGGTCTTCCTGTCAAGCTCACAGCATTCCAAGCGGGATGGCAAACGGTGGACAAGGCCGGGGCCTAGCACAGACTCCAAGGGGAACGCACCCCCTTCCCTTCAAGGACTGTGCTGGGCCACGACCTCAGCAGGCACCCTCCGCACCTCTCCCCCCTGGCAGGACGGGTATCCAGAGTTTGGGCTGACGTGGCTATCGGCCCTGAGCAGCGAAAGACGTCGCGGGGACAAGATGGCCGCCGGGCTGCGCAGCCCCTCGCTCTGGCGGGGCGGGGCCGCTGCGCGTCTCCCTGGCAACCGCGCTCACCCCAGCGGCCGCCGCTCCGGAAGTCCCGCCCCCGGCGCGTCGCGGTTGCTAGGGAGCGGCGCCGGAAGGGGCGGGCCCAAGAGAGGGCTGGCGGCGGGGGTGATGGGCG
The DNA here is from genome assembly GCA_013398295.1 of Chionis minor. Taxonomy (NCBI): domain Eukaryota; kingdom Metazoa; phylum Chordata; class Aves; order Charadriiformes; family Chionidae; genus Chionis; species Chionis minor. Next base: position 21,093 of record VZSF01003937.1, on the reverse strand, counting down.
CGGCCGCCGGGGACGGCTGGGCCTGACGCGGAGCGGCGGCCGCCGCCACCGCCGCCTCTCCTGTCGGCAGGTGAGCGCGGGGGCGCGGGTTGGCTCGTCCCCCCCGCCCCACACACACACCCCTACTCACGGTGCGGGCTGCAGCCGCCCGCCGTCGGGGGAAGTGCTTGGCCTCCTTCCACCCCAGTGCTATCGCGACAGCTGAAGAGCCCTGTGGCATCGCGACCCTTCCTGGGAGATGGGGGCGGGGAGGTAATCGTCTCGCCCAGGTTCCCCTTGCGGGTCCGCTCTCGGAGAGAGCCTGGGAGTGACGGGGGCAAAGCCAGCCGGTCTCAGCCTCTGTGCGGCTGTCGCGACATGAGGCGTCGCACTGCGAGTAGGGGGGCATTAGTGGCGGCCTGAGCCCGGCTGCCTCCATTGTGGTTCCCTGCGGGAGCGTGTGGTGTGCGGGCGTCTGCTTCTGGGGTGTTTGGTGATCTGCTCCCCCGGCTCCTTAGTTCCAACAGCCCAGTGACCCCGTGGTTTCAGTCTTTGGCTCCTTTTTATCCCCAGTGCTTTGGGACTCACTCTGGCAGGCCCTCCCGGTCTCCTCCGATGGCACAACTGCATCAGCTGCACTGGATTTTCCAGTAATAAACTTAACAATGAAGCACAATTACCTTTTCAGCTGTTGGAAGCAAATAGAGCTTGCTAGATCAGGAATCCTCATCCGCACGCAGATGCCGGCACCGCTTGCTTACGCTTAATTTGCAGCGTGAAAAGATGGTCTGTGATCAGCGCGAGTAGCTTCCCTAGGGGCGGTAATTCCTGGGAAGACTGCTGACCAGGGTGGTTTTGGGTCTTGTCGTCACCTCGTGAATTCATGCCGGCCACGTGCAGGGGCAAGAGGGCCTCACCTTGGATTTGGCTTCTGCCAGGCTTCCTTACATTGACTTGCTGTTGCTGTGACCAGTAAAGGCAGGGTTTTGGGGAAGCGTCAGGCCTGCTGTGCCTATGCTATATACTACTTGTCTCCCGAGTAGGAGGTCTGGTGTTCTGAGAAAGGTTTGACTTACTGTACTGTCACCCTACTGTATGCAGGCTGGGGCTGTGTTATACAGCTCTTCTTTGATGCTTACCGAAGCTAAGGATCTCCGTTGACCAGGAGTTTGAACACGTGGCTGTCTCGTGCAATCTCATCAGGTTGTCTGGAATACCTAAATGCAGATTAGAGGATTCCTGTAGAGAATTATGTTGTAGTAAGATTACGTTATTGAAAATAAAGTTTTTGGTACAACTTAAGTTTTTTAACTTCTTGGTTGTGGGTTTCAATAATCAAATTACACTAAATCAGGTTTTATTTACAGGTCAGTTAAACATCATCTGAGATGATCAAACTGTCCATGTAAACCAAGGACTAATTTTCAGTCTGCTTTTGTATTGCTGTCCTTTCAATCCTCCTGTAGCGGGATGGATCTACCAGGCCTAACGTTCCCAAAACAGTATAAGAATTGCATTCCTGTAACTTTTTTATTATTATTATTATTTGTGGTAGACGTTCTCTTCAATTTTTAGCTTAGGTTTAGTTTCAACTCACCTTCCTGTGGGTCAGTCTTCTGTTGAATTGTCTCTGGCTTCCCAAGTCAAACAATGCAGTCTCTGGGAGTAAGACTGCACGAGGAGTCATGGAGCAGTCCCACCTGCTACCACAAAACCCACTTGCTGGGTCAGTACATGCAATCTTTCAGGGTTCCTTGCCATAGGATGCGTAGCACACGTTGAAATTTCATCATGAAGAATCCTATAGAAAGGATGCTGTGACAGCTGTTGCATCCCAGGGTAGAAATGAGGTTGCAGCATTAGAAGTGGGGGCGAAGTAGCCCTGCTTGTGGCAGTGCACCAGGTCTTCTCATCTTTGCCAGGTGGCAGCTATGTGTGGCTATAAAGACAGAGGCGCGGGCAGCTACGTTTGTCTGAGGCAGTGGAAGAACAAGCCCTGAGGGTTCTTACAGCTCATGTACTAAGGATGCTGGAGTGAGATGTGCTTGTAAAGCAGGGAGCAAGATCAGGGAGTCGCGTGACAGAGAAACAGGTATAGTGTTGGCGCTGGGTGTTGGTAAACCTAATGGGGTAGCTTGGAGATGTCTAGGACGCGTTTTAAGGCCTTGTGAAAATTTTACGTTGTGTTTGGTCAATGCTATCGTAGCATTTAATGGATTTCCTTTTGAAGGGACAATTTGCTTCCAAGATGACTAATCCCTGAACTTTTAAAACCACAACAAGATGGTGTGTGGTACTAGTGAGTCACTGATTGTGAATCATACATGTTTCAGTACAAATAAAGGAATCCTTTTGTTTCGTTTATTTTTGGTTTGGTCGTATCTGGAAGGCCCGGAGAAAGATCATGACCTTGTAGGAACTAGGCGTTGTATAAGCGCACATAAAGAGACCCTGAGCCTGCATATAATCATTTCTATCTGTCTATTTAGGCTAAATTTCAACTCGTTTTACAGATGTGAATAAAAAAGTGTGTGTGAAACATTTAAAAATGGGAGCCTAATAGTAAACATTTCTGCTTTGTGGAGTTTGGCACAGTAGTCTAGGAAGAAAAAAGTGGGAGCACTGTGTAATGGGCTGTGCCTCCCAGGAAGAGAGTGGAGGTGTTAGCTTGCTAGCAGATGTACATCTCCATATCTAGTCCTAGAAACTGAAGACCCCTTGAATTCCAGTCCAATATCTTAGTTGCAGAAATTGTATTAACTATATTAATTACTTACTTGCATTAATTACAGTACTACATTAGTAGAGATTATTTGAAGTTTTAATTGACTTTTTAATGGAAAAGTATATGTAGAGGAAGCAGTAGATGATGATACGTGTGTGTGTAACTCTGCTTTCTCCCACTCCCTTGCATGGTGGGTTTTGTTCCTGGGAGAGGCGAGTGCCAAAGAATCTGCTTTTGTCTCAAAGAGATTTTCTTCTGAGTCAGCGCTTCTCTGTGGTTTCTTTCTGTGAAACATAACTATGAAAATTCACTAGGCTGCAATTGAAAACTAATTTGTAGAATGAACTGTAGAAAGACTGAACAGCAACACTGAAACTCCCTATGACATCTATCTGCCCTTGACTTTATCAGTTATTATCATTTGCTCGTGAGTATGTGTTACTTGCTTAATAGTTGACTGTCAATCAGGCCTACATCCCGGGAGGCTGGGCTTCTACGCTTTCTTAGAGTCGGGGTAAATATATTGTTTGTTGTTTAAAATCTAGTATTCTGTCCGTGCCAACTGGGTCGTTGGCTTTTGGCTCTGGACTACGTATGCATGAAGGACAGCGCGCTTCAGTTCATGTTTCTTTGCCCCCATCTCCGCTGGTGTTACATTAATGCGTGATACGAGACACCGTGCGAAGGGGACCTTGCAGAAGAGCCCTTGTGAAGGGCAGTGCAAGCAGGTGAGTGTCTGCTGCTGTCAGGAAGCTTCAGCCGGCCCTTCGGAGAGGTAGCAGTTGTAGGTGCTTGGGCTCGTCCTTGCTCCTTCTTCAGTGCATTTGTTGTGCGCTCCCACCTGGCGAGACTTGCCTGTCTTTCTCAAACAGAAAGGGCGAGGGTGTAACACAACATGTAGCAGAGGATTGACAAAAGTAAATTGATGTGCTGGGTTGACCCTGGCTGGGCTCCAGGTGCGCACTGAAGCCGCTCTGTCCCTCCCCCTCCTCAGCGGGGCAGGGGGAGAGAAACTATAACAAAAAGTTCACGGGTGGAGGTAAGGACAGAGAGAGATTGCTCACCAATTACCATTGCAGGCAGAACAGACTTGACTTGGTGAAAATTATTTTAATTTACTACCGATCCAATCAGAGCAGGGTAATGAGAAATAAATCTAAATCTTAAAACATCTTTCCCACACCCCTCCCTTCTTCCCAGGATCGATTTCACTCCTGATTTTCTCTCCCTCCTCCCCACAAGTAGCACAGGAGGACAGGGAATGGTGGCTGTGGTCAGTTCATCACACGCTGTCTCTGCTGCTCCCTGCTCCCTCAGAGGACTCCTCATGCTCTTCCCCTGCTCCAGTGTGGGGTTCCTCCCATGGGAGACAGTTCTCCACGAGCTTGTCCAACATTTGTCTTTCCATGGGGTGCAGTCCTTCAGGAACAGATTGCTCCAGTGTGGGTCCCCTTCAGGGTCACAAGTCCTGCCAGGAAACCTGCTCCAGTGTGGGCTTATCTCTCCATGGGGCCACAGGTCCTGCCAGGAGCCTGCTCCAGTGTGGCCTGTCCACAGGGTCACAGCCTCCTTTGGGTGCATCCACCTGCTCTGGAGCGGAGTCCTCCACAGGCTACAGGTGGATATCTGCTCCACCGTTAAGCTCCATGGGCTGAAGAGGACAGCCTGTCTCACCGTAGTCTTCAGCACTGGCTGCAGGGGAATCTCTGCTCCTGCACCTGTAGCACCTCCTCCCCTTCCTTCTTCACAGACCTTGGTATCTGCAAAGTCATTTCTCTCACATATTCTCACTCCTGTCTCCTGGCTGCTGCCATGCAGTTGTTTTTTTGCCCTTCTTAACTATATTATCACAGAGATGCTACCACTGTCACTGATGGGCTCAGCCTTGGCCAGCGGTGGGTCCATCTTGGAGCTGGCTGGCGTTGTCTCTATTGGACACAGGGGAAGCTTTTAGCAGTTTCTCACAGAAGCCACCCCCATAGTCCCCCTGCTACCAAAACCTTGCCATGCAAACCCAATATGCTTGAGCCCCCAGAACAAGACAGCCATCAATGAAATGGAGTGAGTTGAGCAGAGGGTTACCAAGATGGTCAGGGGGCTGAAGCACTTGTCTGGTGAGAAGCTGGGGCAACTGTGTTCCTTCAGCCTGGAGAAGAGGTGGTTCTGGGGTCGCCTAAAGGCAGCTTGCCTGTACCTATGAGGAAGTTATCAAAAAGACAGACCCAGGCTCTTTAGCGTGGTGAAGGGTGGGAAGATGAGAGGCAACAGGTACAGGCTGAAAGAAGAGAGTTTCAGAACGTGTGGAAAAATATATGGAAAAAAACCCTTTTCCTCATGTGGCCAGTCAAGCAGTGAGACAGGATGCCCAGAGAAGCTGTGAATCTCTAGGAGTTTTCTGAATGTGGCTGGATAAAGCTCTGAGGAACCTGGTGTGACCTCATAGCTAACCCTGCATTGAGTGGGAGGCTGGACAAGAGACCTCCTGAGATCCCTTCCAGCTGCAGTGATTGCCTGACCAAAACAGAAAAGACTGATCTGGACAAGTGAGAGATCTAATGTAGAAGTGACACCTAGGTGTCATGAATTGAAATGCAGCTTATAAGCACTGTTCTAACAACCTTAGCTTTGGGGAAATCCTGCTGTCAAGGGTTTAATGACATCAGCTTATCCATACCCTTTCAGCTAGAGCAGAAAGCAAAATCATGGCTGTATGAAATACAGAGGAGACAACAAAAAGGTGGTAATGTTACTTTGGTTCCCTTCCTGGCAGTATAGCAAATCCTGGTTCTTGATAGAGCATGTAAGGAGTTTCTCTTGGAATCGTTTTCTTTTGTTCTGCAGTCACTAAGTGATCCACGTGAACTGCTACTTCAAAACAAAGGAAAAAATTGTATGCGTGTAAGTCTTGGTTAGAAAATATAACATGTCTGTGCTCGTGCTCTACTCTTGGTTCTGTAAGTATTACCCAGTAAGGGTATGATAGTGATTTGTGTCATTAGTGTATTTAAGGGGAGACATGAGTTGTGTACCCATTCATAAAAGGTGGATAGGCTGGGGAGTGTGAAAAGTCCTTGTAACTAGTGTCCTTGTTTGTAGTTGTCCAGTTGACAAATACAGGGTTTCAGTCTGAACCTAACATGTTATTTTCCTTGATTTTTAAATGTATTTACTTCTTTTATCTTACTTATGTTAAAGTGCTTTCTAGAATGCCACTCTTCTTCCACTTTGATTTTTCCTGGTTTGTATTCTCCCCTGTTTTCAACTTCATATCTTCAAACTTTTCTTTACTCACAGGTTGATTCTACTTTAGGATAATGGCAGGAAAAGTGAAGTGGGTAACTGACATAGAAAAATCTGTTCTAATAAACAACTTTGAAAAAAGAGGCTGGATTCAGGTGGCAGAAAATGAAGACTGGAATTTTTATTGGTAAGCACATTAAAAATACCAATTTCTAAATCTGCAAAGCATTTTAATATCTTATGTTAATGCCATTAATAATATAACAAAATGCATATTGAAAAACGAAAGCTGCAGAAATTATCGTTCATTTACTGCAGTGCCCCTAAGAGTGCAACGTTATTTTGTTGCTTCTGTAATATGCTGTTGCTGGTCTTCTGTTCGGGTTTGCATCGGTAGATTTCTCTATCTGTGCAGGCCTGCTAAAGCTATTGGTGTTCCTCAGGGCAGAAGGTCCTCTCTACATGGACCCATTCCCATGCTACTGCTCTCATGTGTCCTTACAGTTTGCCAAAGATTTTGTCAGGACGTGGAAAGTCACTGACCTAGCAAGATATCAATCGCTTCTGGGAATACCAATTGTAAAAAGCCCAGGGCAAAGGCTGTGCTCAGTGTTTTTTGTTTTGAAATGTGATACCTGATTTTATTTGATTTTTTTTTTTTTTTGTACGCAGTAAGCAGAGTTGTTCCTTTACTGTTGGAGGGGATTTGTGGCCTAAGGGAAATTCTTGAATGTATCTTTTCCCAAAATTTTCTGACAACACAACACAAACAACCATCCAAAAGTACACAGTTCCAATATATGATAAAATATTCTTTTATCAGTGTGATGAAGGCTTGCCCTTTTAACCAGAGTCCAGGCTCCTGTAATAAAGGCCTTGAGAAATGTACTTTCCTTCTCCTTCATGATAATGATTTATATGCAGACTAATTATTCAACATTTCAATAATGACAGTGAATGTGAAATTAAATCAAGATAATGGTGAAAGGAGGAGAGTAAATAATCTAGCTTCTTGTTTGGCATTTGTCTAATATAAGGCCGTGAAATGCTGTCCTAGAATGCAGTAATCTTTTAATTGGCAGAAACAATACTGTTTAAGTAAACCAAACAATTTATATTGTCCCTTTCAAATACGACAGAATGGCAGTTTGTACTGCCAAATGTACCCTTTGTGAACCACTTATTTAAATGGGTAGGAATCTAGTGATCTGCTCATGCTTTTGGAATGCGGCTGGGGGGGAGTGAGGGAGCAGGGCACTCATGGAAACTGTTGTGTGACTGTTGGGGGTTTTTTTGGGTTGGTGGTTTGGGTTTTCTTCTTCCTGAAATGATAATGAGGCAGATTGATGACATTCAGGAAATACTCTTAAGTTTCCAGTGTGAGACATCTAATACAGAAAATTCTTTGTACCTATAGCCCTGTTTTTATCTTCTGTGAAAAATGAAGAAGATAACTGATTTGTTGACTTTGTCACTGCAGCCCTCTGATCTGGCGTTTATGGGTTTCCAGACAGTGACATAACAGATTTAGAAAGATGCTTCTGTAGCATTTGGCTATGCATTAGTCATTTTTAGGCCCTGCTGGGGTTTGACCCGACTGTCAATAAGCCAGCGTCCAGCAGAGCCAAGTTGTCATCTTACTTTCCTCACTTTCTGTGCCAATTTAAGTAGTAGTAGAGGGATCAATAAAAAATCTGGCAGGATTTCATTGGTTTTGCTAATAGAAGTTCAGGATATGTTGGATTGTCAGTGTAGCAAAATATTATACTATAAAGAGAGAGAAAAGATGAAATGAATGTAATAAAATAATTTCAACTTCGTCCTCCTGAACTGTGTTTCTTGGGAGAAATCACTTGGTATCTGTCTTTGCTTTCAGGATGAGCGTACAAACAATCAGAAATGTTTTCAGTGTGGAAACTGGTTACCGCCTCTCTGATGACCAAATTGTCAATCATTTCCCAAACCACTATGAACTGACCAGAAAAGATTTGATGGTAAAAAATATCAAGCGATATAGGAAAGAACTTGAGAAAGAAGGAAGTCCTCTCGCAGAAAAGGATGAAAATGGGAAATATATTTATTTGGGTATGTGGTTCTTATTATCAGCATAATCTTTTTTCCTGTGTGGTCAGTAACCTGGAATTGAGCTAGCTTTTCTGTGTGTAAAGCACCGAACCTTTGAAGTGTTAGAACATTAAAGTGACAATCTTGAAATGCTCTGTCCCTGTCAAATAAATAAAGTGTGCTTTATCTTAAAATTATTTGCTGCATTCTGCAAACCTAACAGCCTTTCTCTGTATTCTTCTTTTCTCTCCCCTCAAATCTATCATTAGAGCATAAAGTAACACAAGAACAGGGAAAGCGATAAAAACAGTAGTCGTGAATAATTCATAAGAAATACTATGTTTTCAAAGCTTTTCACAAACGTTGCTTTGAAGGATAGTGGCTAATATTTTACAAATTGAGAGGAACAGAAGGGATGCCACTCGTTCAGTATCTTTGTTGAAATTGGAGATAAAGCAGGAATAAAACATTTCTGTTTCCCTGACATACTACCGCAGCACTAAGGCCCAATTCCTCCACTGTGTACTTGCTAGTGTTCAGCCATATTCAAAGAGAGCAAACCTGGTTTGTATGCATGGAAGTTGTATTTAGAGTTAGGTCGAAGTAGTAAGGTCCTTAAGGAAGACTGAACTTAACAGCACAGCATTAGCTGAAGCAACATTGGATGAGGTGATAATGAAATTATTATTATTAAATGTAAGGGTACAGAAATAAATATGTAACCAGGCTTTTTGTGTTGGCGGGGCAGGGGGGGGAGGAGTTTGAGGTAGGAGAGGGATTGGTTGGTTGAGGTTTTGTTGTTGGTGGGTTTTTTTGTTTGTTTGTTCGGAGTTTTTTAAAATTATTTTGAAGAGGGAAAATTGTGGGATTAAGGTACTTTGCAATAAGATTAGTGGTGAAACCAAAGGGCTCTGGAACTTCATATGAGACAAAGTTGGAGTTTCTTTCATTCAAAAGTGAAAAAACATTGTCTGAAAACCTTGTACTGGAACAAAGACTAAATTAAACTTTTGCAGAAAGGCTCTAGACAGAACTGAATGAAAAAGCTCTTCAGAGGAGAAATCTGGAGGAAGTTGGAGAACAACTAATGACTCCTAGAAAATTTAAAAAAAAAAAAAAAACAAAAACAAACCCAAACCAAACCAGCTATCAGGAATGATCAGGACTGGGGAGAGTAAAGTTGTTTTGGAGGCCAGAAAGCATTGGAGTGAAACAGAGATGGGGATACGTTGGGTTGATTTACATCTTGGGAAAATGAAATGAAAGCACTGTTCATCTGTGTGAGAAAGAAGTAGTTCTGGATGGATGGACTTAAGGATAACCTGATAGCAAAAAGCGAGAAATGCTTTTCCTTTAGATTTCAGTAAGCATGATAATACTGATTGTGGGAGCAAATAAGAATGACTAATGGGAGTTACATGGAAATAAAAGTTACCATATCCAAAGGGGAAGCAACATCAACACTCGCATTTTTGCATGCACAGAGGATGGTAGTGGTTAGTGGAATGGTAAAAGCTGACATAGGAAATTGAGAAAGTTTGATAAAGTTAAGTTGGAACGGTATATAATACGCTAATTTCACAGCATATAAACAGAAGAAGAAAATTGATTCATGTGAATTAAAGTCTATTAACCTGAAGTTAACAGCATGCAATATTTTGCAATTGTTTGTGTAAATAAAAACTACAGCTAGAATTTAAATGAGATAAAAAGCAACATGAGTCTTAATGAAGGTGGATCGTGCCAGACTGGAAAACTGAAAAGACAGAAATTTTTTTTAGTCTATATGTGTCAGTAACCTTATCAGATATAGTGTCCTTAATTGTGCACCTTTTTTTTTTCCCCCTCCCTAACTCAGATTTCGTTCCGGTTACTTTTATGCTTCCTGCTGATTATAATCTCTTTGTTGAAGAATTCAGAAAAAATCCCTCCAGCACTTGGATTATGAAACCTTGTGGCAAAGCTCAAGGAAAAGGAATATTTCTCATCAATAAACTCTCCCAAATTAAAAAATGGTCTCGAGATAGCAAAACATCTTCGTAAGTTCTTAAAACCCAGACCCTTTCTTGTATTTTCTGTAATTAGGTGAACCACATCAGCATACTAATTGTCTGATGCAGGGGAAAAGTATTCCATTATTACTTCTTTGTCATTATATAGCTAGTTTTACATTTAATCTCAGTTGTTATCTGACTTCCTGCTTCAAGCAGGTTTTAATATGATTTGTTTTGGTATGAGGAGGTACAAAGAACTGTTCAATTAACTATTCTTTATAAAAATGCTTTCAGTGTTGTTGGGGAAAAAAATTGCACAAAAAAAAATCGTTCTGCTTCATAGTATTAAATAACAGGAAGCAAGAGAAAAATCTTTTCCTGAGCAATTTAAATAATTTTTTTAATGTATATTAGATACCTTTTTTAATTACTACAAAGGAAGAATGCATTTATAAGAAGTTAATACATTATCTGTTTGGAGCACAAAATAATACACTTTATGTTGGTGATCTACTTCCAAATGGATGAAATAAGTTAGCAATCTATGTTTTCCTCTTAACTAGTAAAAGTTTTGATTACACAACTAATGTTAATTTTTTTCCTGTTATAGAGTGACTGGCTGAATGTCACTTGAGTTTTTCTGGGTTTTTTTTCCTTCTTCCCCCTGTTTAACTTGGAATCTGAAGAACGTCACAATCTGAAAGTTATCTTAGCTTTTCACAGTGGTTTGCAATTGCACAGCAAGCATAATTACAAATACTCTAGGAGTATAAGACCTTGACTAATGAAGGTAATGTAATACATACTCTTTGGTTGTCTGAACCCTGCCAAGCTCTAAATGCTCTCCAAGGAAAAGACTGGTTTATTGGGCTGCATTCTGAATGGCTTGGTCAGCTACCCTGTTTACTTCAAAACTAAGTTTAAATGGTTCATTGATCTTGGTCATCTGTTTAGTATTTTTAGGTTTTTTTGGGATATAATGCCTGATGCCAAGTGTGTATTATTAACCACTACAACTTTATCCATTGTCTTGGCAAAAGATGCAAGATTTCAGTCAATCCACAATTTACGGACTGCTTCTTAAGACGAAAAAGACTTATCAGTCTTTATCGTCACAATTGTCACATTCTGAAACACAACTTGTATTTTTCAGGTTTGTGTCTCAGTCTTCCAAAGAAGCCTATGTGATTTCTCTCTATATCAACAATCCATTACTGATTGGTGGAAAGAAATTTGATCTTCGTCTGTATGTTTTAGTATCTACATATCGTCCACTGAGATGCTACATGTAAGATTGTATATATTTGTATTTTGTTTTGAGAGAACATTTAATGTAGTCAAAATAACGTTGGGCTCGTTGCACAAAGAAGTTTAATGTGTACGTGGTATCCTAGGATGCTCTCTTCCTTATTTCTTGTTGGGGTTTAACACATTTTAATGACTTTTTGCATTTAAGGTATAAACTTGGATTTTGCCGGTTTTGCACAGTAAAATATACACCAAGTACAAGTGAATTGGATAACATGTTTGTACATCTTACAAATGTTGCCATTCAGAAACATGGGGTAAGTGTACTGAGTTCTTAGGTGCTCTTTTGTCGCAAGACTGAATTTTCTTACATGGTCCCCAAAAACTTGGAATAAAAAGGTTTTATTTCTCATATTCTTCATCATCTTGCAGTTAAAATGCTTCAACTTGAAGGTACAAATACATTTCAGAAGACTGCAGATGAAAAGTGTGCAAGATAATGAGTTGCAGCTCTGTAATAGACTGTGATATCTTCAGTATTGACTAGTTGAAAGCAGGGTGGGTTTTTTTCGTCTCCCATCATTTAAATGCGAATATGCTCACTTAGCAGTTGATTCTGTGAGCAGTGGAATTAATGAAGCCTGGTTCCTGTGGATTTGTATTTTATAATAGCACTTCAGTATCGCCTTCCTGATCTCCCCTTCCCTCTCTCTCCCTCTCTCTCCCATGCAGTTAATTCAGCTTTCCTATTTCCAGCACTTACTCATCACAGTACTTTCCAGCTTCTTCTATGTTTCCCCCCGCCCCCACCTTCCTTCTCTGGGTGAGAAAGGGAATGTGCAGTTGTGAGCTTTGGAGGTAAATCTTTGCTGCCTGCGCAGCTGGTGGCTTCCTCTTGAATGGACAAAGACGGGAGTTCTGCCTGCAGAATAGTTCTGTCCCGTAATTTGCCACTGATATTCATAAAACATGTGGAAACCTGATAGCTTTGACAGCACTTCCCTGTGTGGAAATAGGCTGAAATTCACCAGTGGGAGGAAAGGCTAGTGGGTCAGGGGTGACACGAACAGATGGGCATACGCTCGCACTGCCCAAGCCTTGTTTCTTCAGGGAATCTGCTTGATGATGATGACTGTCCCTTTTGCGTTTCTAGCGGAAGTCTGTGATTTCTAAACCATGCCTCTGTTACGGTAATTAAAACTCTATTGTCGCACTTCCTAATTTCATAGGTTTTATTTTAAGAGCACGGAAAATGTGTGTGTACGTATGTGTATGCATACACTTATGCATATATATTCATATGTGTATACACATGCACTCACACACAAGATACATTTAGTGTATCTTAAATTGCAGCCTTGCTAAACGTGCCTTGTCTCTTACTGTTCTGTAAGATGTGCAGCACAGCAGAACTGTTTTTTATCTGGATATTCCTCTAACAACAGTGTGATTTATAAATGTCATTTATGGTGGTAGTTATAAACCGGGGAAGCCTCAAAATATGGCATTTTTCAGTAATACAAACATTTTCTTACTCAGGTGCTGATTTGTGAAGTGTTCAAACACACTGAGAATTAGTTGTGTTGAAAGCAAATCCCATACAGTTTAGAGCATAAATCATAGTGCTGTTGCCAGTAGCAGTGAACAAGTGAGGAATGTGATACGTTGCCTATCCCGTTATTATACACCCTTTCATCTTCTCTACTAGTTAAAGAATGGCCTTCAAGATGTCTCCCAAATAAAAGTATAAGTGCAAGTAGCGGTGAGGTCACTTTGAGAGAAGAAAGGACAATAGGAATGGGTATAGAAGTAATAGCTTAAAAATGTGGAGTCATTACTAGAGTATTTGAAAAACTTTTTTGAGATTCTGAACCACTAGGATCTATCTGTTCAGGTTTTGCAGAAAGAAGTGAGAAAAGTTTAATGTAAAGCCACTCTATCCATCCTATCTGTCCTTCTGTTTTAAATGTCTCTCTGACTTTGGAGGCACTCAGGCTGTAGCATTTTAGAAGAACCTGATTTGAACTAAGTGATTTATCAAAATTATGATGAGGTTTGGAAAGACTCTAAGTTCTAGCTGTTGATCTCTACTGTAACCCGTACGTGAACCGTAGAGTTCCAGTGTGTTTATTTCCTACAATCTCATGGGAAAAGATCCCTAATTTGAAAAGTGTATAATTCAATATCAGGGAGAGGCAAAGGGGAAAATGAAGGAAGGAGGGTAAGTCAGTATACCCATTGTAATGTTTGTGCTGGAAAAGGCAGTTCTAAGTCGTTGTTCACTGCCTGTGTAATACAAAGAAAACAACAGTAATTCTTCTACTTAATTATTTTCAGTTAGTGATCTTCTAAGTGGCCTGCAATATTCTAGTTTAAGTAAACAGCTGTGATTGTGTAAAGCTCTACCCAGTTGCAATCTATTTTGATTTGAGTACTTGTTCTGAAATGCAAAGAGGTTTGAAACTTTGATCTCTGTTCCCGTACTGGAATCTGATCTCAAGACATTTTTTCTGTGCAGCAAGTCCTGAGAACCATGTTTCAGATCTTTATTTGTACGGTCCAGTTTTCCAATTTTACTAAGGGGGGAGCTGTAGAAAAAGCCTAAAAATAGATAGAAGCTTCTCTGACCTTGCCTTAGAGGACAACAGATTTCATTCCTCTGGCAATTTTTTTTTTCTGCTCTATGCATTTTGTGTTTTATAATTTAGCAGGCGTACAATCATTAGTTCTTAGAAATGCTCTGAGGAGAACCTTTATAAAGGGACAAAGCATTTGTTGTGACAGTTATTCGACACTGAATGCGTGTCATACAATACCCTCAGTTTGCTTTGTCTTTCCATTTAAAGAGCATGTAGTGCAGAGCCTCGATAGCCTCTGAAAAGGCAAATATAGGGTAACTTCCTTTTCCCTCCTGTTTTGTTTCAGTAGCACTTACAGTTTTTTCTGTATCAAAATACTGAATTACCTGAAAAATTAACCCTTAAAAAATACACTCACTGTCCTCTTGAATGTAAGTGTTGTCAGTAGCACCATTAAGAAGATACCCGTTTGCCTTTCGGGAAACAGGCAGGTCACATTTTAAATGAATAAACACGGAGAAGCACTTTCAAGTGCTGCATTGTAAAACAGCTAACTTCAGTGAAATTTAGCTGTTGCTCACTTAATTATTTCTCCCTTATCTCCATGGGAGGAAAAAGTTAAATTCTTCCCTTTCACTTTTTAAAACTTGTATTTCCCAATCATAAATTATGTTATATTATAAAACCATCCAAGTATAGTTGTTTTTTTCTTCTAAGAAAGCTTTATTACTTGATTTGCAATGTGTGATATAAACATATACAGCTATAATAAAAACGGTTGTTTATATAGGGGGCACTTCAAAGTAAAGCTGAAGTCTTCATAAAGCTGAAAAAGAAGAGTAAAAGCAGCTTGCTGAGTTTGGTTTTTTAGAGCAATACTTGTACGTAACTGTAAGCAGGCTTTTTGTGTGAATGAAACAAAACTGCTGAACAACTTCAAAATCTTAGCCTGAATTAACTCCTTAACTCTTCAGGATGATTACAATCATATCCATGGAGGCAAGTGGACAGTGAGTAACTTACGCCTGTATCTGGAGAGCACCCGTGGAAAGGAAGTCACAAACAAGTTATTTGATGAAATTCACTGGATAATTGTGCAGTCGCTGAAGGCTGTTGCGGTGAGTACTGTTCCTGGAATGCTGCCAGCGACAGCATTACGGCTGTAGGCTTCTCATAGCCATGAAAGTGAGTTTGCCATCAAAACCCCTAAAATCTATTTCCTGCTGTTTGAGTGATGGTGGCGATGCTGATTTCTGTAATTCTGTTATCTCTTGATTTCTCTGAGCTGAGTGAACTTGAATATTGGGTGGGAGGGTGAGCTATCTGTGCATGTTGAAGAAGTGGATGAATCTCTTTCCTTGAGGGCTCCGTGAACTATTTAATACAACTTGATACTGCCCTTGTGAATAGCATTAAGCTCTGCCAAGGTGCGTGACGTCATTTCAGCAATAACAAATGTGTCAAAGAAAAAATAGCTCTGGAGGACAATTTATCAAAGTAAACGTAAGGCTATTAGTTCAGCAGAGTTACATAACTTACTTTCACCTCTTTTATACACAAGTCATGTAGTTACCATGAGATGTTATTTTAAAAAATTTCTAAAAAAAAAAAAGGAAAAGTAGCGACCAATCCTCTGCTTGAGCGACTTTCCAGTGTTTGGGTTATATCCCATGATTACATTAGAGAGCAGGTATCACTCTGGGTTGGCTGGGGTAACTGAAGAGCTCAGTGGGGCCAAGAACTGACCCGTTCCCAAGTGCATGGTCCTGTCATCTCTTTTGGGTTGGTCCTGGCACCGTCGTGAGCTGAATCAGCTCACTCGCCCAACTGACAATTACTCTCTTGCTTTATTGATGGGTTAATATTCTGCCAGTGTAATAAGCTGAATCACCTCGCTGAGGACCAGCTGAACACCAGAATCAGCACGAGAAAGAGGGACAAGGTCGTGAAGCTAGGATCGGCAGGAGGTGGGGAAGCATGGCTCAACTCAGCCTCTGCTCTGCAATCAGATTTGAAACCAGATGTGAGAAGAGAAGGGATTTAATCCGAACGTTAGCAGAACCTTAGAAGAGAGAAAGTGTTGAGAATTATTGAGTGTGCAATGTGTTGGTCCTCTGCCTTTCTGACAGTCTCAAATGCAATGAGATGCTTGTTCCTCTTTTCCCCCTTTCCCTCCCTGAGAAGCTGAGAAGCTTTCGTTATTAGCCATGGGGAAATCATCTCACTAACCTGACAAAAAGGTTTCTTTAAAAGATCTGTTGAGATTTACATAGAAGAAAAGTCTTACCGTGCATACTGCAAATGTTTAGCAGATGCTGGAAAACTGCTGATTCTCTAGAGGATGGGCCCCTAAGCACTACTTGGTCCTTGGTCTCTCTTGGCTTTTGGGATCATACCTGACTTGAGCCAATTGTAATTTTAAAATGTATGTGGTAATTGTTTGACCTCAAATTTCTGCATAGTTACAGCAGCATAATAAAAGAAATGTCTTTGAATAAGTCTCTTTTTTCTGAAGTTTAAAGATTTCACGATTATGTGAAGCTGTGTTATGTAAATTTTAAAAATTGCTGATTTCTCCTGCTGCATGCAGGCTTTAAATATTGTTATTACTTTTGCAAAATATGAAACCACTTTTATTTTCATGCTGGAAACATAATGTAAAATTAATGTTAGCATTAATGCAATCCTTAATATTGAAATATTTACTTACAGCTTAGAAAAAAGAGGCAATGCTGAACTTGCTAGTTAGCAGGCTTACATTAGAGTCACAATGCTGAAAACTGTTGCAGAAGATTCATAATGTAATCGCATGTGGTTTCTAGCAAACAAAGTGTGTAATCAGGTTACTTACTGAATTGTTGATTTTAATACATATTATTGTCTCTTTTTTTTTCTTTTTAGCCTGTCATGAATAATGATAAACACTGCTTTGAATGTTATGGATATGACATTATAATTGATGACAAGCTTAAACCATGGCTAATTGAGGTAAAGTTACATAAAACACAGGGAAAAAAAAAACTTCCTTCTCATTTCACAGAATAAAATTAAATAGATTTCAGTGTAGTCTTTCCTCTTTTGAAACAATATCTTTTGTTCCTCTGGTAAGTGAATTAAGAAAAACATTGGAAAGTAAAATAGTCCATGTGATGGCCAAGCTAGGATGTGCTTTTGTTTCAGATTTGTCTGGTGTTTTTGTTTGATTGTGGCTTTTGGTTTTGTCTTTTAAATCCAGTGCATCCATACAATTGGACTTCAGAGGCAGTCTGAATGTTAGCAGCCCTATTAGATGCTGTATCAGTACCTGGAAAATTGGCATTGGCTTGGTGGAGCATAATGTCAAACTTAAAATGCTCTCAGGTCCTTAATGTTGCAGCTTGAGAGGAAAGAAAAGGGGCACACAAAGGATAATCGGGGTATTTGGAAGGCTTCCCCCCCCCAGAATTTCTCTTTAGTGTGTTAACTTTGTATCTGTACATTCAAAATAAATTTTGCCCAGCTCTCTTCCTTCTCAATCTAATTGAAAGTGAAAGGTCAAAGGTAAATGGACTTTATTAAAAAAATCCCACAACAAAAAACAAAAAAAAAACCCCACCAGCCAACAAAAAACCCACCAAAACAAAACCACCAGAAAAACTCTGTTTATGGTTCTGATACCGCTTCTCCATAATAAATGTGGAACACAAGAGATATGTTAAATGAAGCTGTTTTAATTAAAACAAGATGCAATGTAATGCTTTGAATAGAGAGTGCATAAGTGTTTTTCCAGCTCACAATTTAATGGGGGAGAACTCGGATTAAGAACATAAATAAAAACTGTTGACTGAGAAGAAACCCACAGATTCCCATATATATCAGGTGTTGGAGTGAACCAGGCAAATTGTAAGCACTGAAATTTATGGGGTTTGTATCCACGTAAGCTGAGAAAATTAAACAAGAATCTATGTCTTGTCTAATTAACACTGGTGAATCTAGTCTTAACAAAAATCTTCGGGCTGACACTGCAGACACTTAGTAGTGCAATGCTTTTGGTTTTAAGTTTAAAAAAAAAAAAAAAAAGCAAAAAAAAAAAAGCCCAGCGGGGGATTCCTTCCAGTGTCTGAGGAACTGAAAGATGTGCTTTGAGACGCTGAGTCTTAATTTCCCAAATAGTACATATAGTCATGACCCATGCTGTTTGGAGAACTATAAACCACTCAAAAAATTGATGCTGACTTTTTTTTTTTTCTTCTTTTGTAGGTTAATGCTTCCCCTTCTCTTACTTCCAGTACTGCTAATGATCGCATCTTGAAGTATAATCTTATTAATGACACACTTAACATTGCTGTGCCAAATGGGGAAATTCCAGACTGTAAATGGAATAAATCTCCACCAAAGGAGGTTCTTGGCAATTATGAAGTCCTGTAAGTTTTATCAGTGTTCTATATAAATGCAAATGTTTTTCAGTCACTTCACTTTTTTAATGTGTAATGTAGAACACGGAGATAAAGTGAACTTCATTCTGATGTGAAAAATGGGCACAAACTACCACTTAGTTTTTTTGGAGCTGCAATAGCAACGCTGGAGGTGGGAGTGTATTAAAGCAGAGTTACCTCATCTCCAGAGGGAATGTTTTTTGTCTGATAAGCCCCTGCCTGCAGCTTCTGAGCTTCCAGCAGATAGATTTGAGGGATAAAAGCAAAGAGAGTGTTTGCCTTCAACTTGTGTAGAACTTAAATTGTGTTGAGTGTGGTATAGATGGTAGTGTGTGGTATATAGATGGTAGTTAAATAGGTACAACAGCCATTTGATACAAATTTTCTGAGTTCACAGAAAGGATGCTACTTGACTCCTGTAATTCATGGATGCAATAAAAATGAGTTGTTAGGTATTTTTTAAATTCCCCAATCTGTATTAGAAAGGGAGAAATGAAGGCGACGGAGGTCTTTATACTGGAGTGTCTGAAGGATTTATGTAGGATTGATTGGTCTTATACAGAGGAATGCTGATTTAAATAGAGTTTCTCGTATCTTTTGAGAAAATGTTCAGATAGGTTCTGTAGCAATAGTGGTACAATTGTTCAATATGTCAGGAATGTGGTTATATATGTAGTTGATCCACTAGTTCGTACCGGTCTTAAATACTCTTTCTGTATACCAGTAAAACCAGTTAAATCTTACCTGTTGGATGAATTATGATTTAAGTTTTAATGAGTGTTATATACGTGGTAGCTGTGAATACCTATACAATAGTGTAACTAAGTATATATTATGACTGTTCTACAAAATACTGTAGTATTGTCTTTTGATAATTACACTTCTACATCTATAGCCAATTTCTGCTTGGTATTTGCATAGCAGCTGAGAGGTAAGTATATATTGAGGTTATCTGAGGCCACAATGGGCTTAGATATTTAAAGAACTACTTGTCACTGTGGTTAAGTGTTACAAAATACATATCATCAGATGCATTTAATTTAAGCACACTGCTGTTTGTTCACCTCGTTCTTTCCTTACTCGCTCTCTGATGCAACAGTGGAGTTTTTTAACACTGCAGCTAACAATCCTCTGTTTGAAGCAATAGCTTAAGACTTTATTAAAACTGCCAGCAGCCTAACCACAGACCTGCATAGTGAGAAGAAATGCAGGAGTACACGTGAAATTTCACAAGCATGAAATTTCACAAACTCTGGAGTTTAACCAAAGCTGCCAGATGATTTGTTTCTTTCAAAAAGTAGCTGAAGATATTTCAGTTGGTCTGTATTGTGACATCATGTGCTAGTATATTTCCTTGAATAATAACTGCCTATCAAACTATGCACGTGTAAACCTGTGTGGAGAACAGCTTATATTAAATTTCAGTGCTAGATATTAAGCAAAATAGAATATAGAGGATGCACTCTTGATTGTGTAGTGAATAGCAGGACAAGACATTGAACAGGTTATCTTATTTTCAGATACGATGAAGAGATGGCACAAAGTGATGGGCCTGATCGTGACTTACGAAGTCGTTCTGGGCAATCCAGTGGAGTAAAAGGAAATCGTGCAAGAGATTCAGGAAAGCCTGTACTAACCACCTGGAAGTGATAACAGAAAAAACAGCTGCACTCTTGGTAGGAAGACGTCATGAACAAAAGTGCAGTTTTTGAGCAGATTCCTCCATTTTGCTACATTGCATGTGGGAAGTATTGAAAGAGGACAATACAGCCTTTGAAAATAAGTGAAACAAAGACTGTAAAACCAGGAACTGTACTAGGCATACACTGACTTGACAATTACTACGATAATATATAAAGTATGTATATATAATTATTTTATACATATATACTTTGCATAAATTAATATTCTCTCCATAATGATTATTTATAAAGATGACAACTCAAAGTACAAATTCTGAAAGAAACCCCTTGCTATCGTGGATATAATTTATTTCCTATAGTAGCCTATCCCTAAGCCCCCATAATAAATGAGCTGTGGATTCTGTAAAAGGGTGATAGTGGTGTTAATATTGTCACAATGATGGTTCAGATTCTCTGTAGTCAAAGAAGAGCAACTAGAAAAAAAAATCATGAGGCTGTTGTGAGTTAATGCAGCTAATGATTAATAACCAGTATTAAGAAATTGAAAAGCAACTTTTTATATGCTGAGTGTTTTGTCTTCTATTTCCTTTAAGTGTTTTGAGCTGCTGACTCTTTAAAGATAGAAAGTTTCATGGACTGAGGGAGTGTTTCAGATGGTATATTGATGCATTGGTTCACTAGCCATTAATTTTCATTTCATGATAATGCATGTCTGTGGAAAAACAGACAGAACACCTACATACTGTAATAAATCTTGTTGGCTGCAGCTCATGATAAATCCTTATTTGCACCGGAATATCTTTGTGTATTTATGCATGTATATAAGTACAATATCTGTATATTTTTGTATATTTTCTGTCCACTATAGCAAAAATATTGTTGCATGTGATAAGCTATTTCTGGTAGCTCTGATTGCAAAAGTTGTGATGATTAGCTACCAAAACATATAGAGCAAAAGTTAAAAATAGGAATTTCAGCCTTTTAACAGCATAGTATATAAATAAACTAGTTGGGTCTGTGATTGGCTGTTGCTTCCACTTGCAATTCCACCAGTTATTGGGCAGTTATTTATAAATGTCAATGTGTAGTTCTGTTTGTCTTTATTCTCCTTTCCCTTACTCCCTTTTTTCTTCTCTTCCTTTCCCCCCCTTCTTTCTTCCCCCCTTCTTTCTTCTCTTCCTTTCCCCCCTGCTTTCTTGCTTTCGC